>JAVVLW010004434.1:0-13982 GCA_034401795.1 Chaetoderma sp. LZ-2023a
ATAAGGGGTTCGTATACGGCCTTTGTCTTGAACTGTACTTTGTGACCTTGCTCTCTGCTCAGTCTGGTGTTGTAGCCATGAAACTCTGGAGAATCTTCCTTCACAACATCCTGCAAAAATCTAAAGCCCATCTCCAATGCCAACCTTTTTACAATGGCTTGATGAGCTAGAGATTTGAAAGACAAAACTGGGTTTGGAGCTCCTTCTGACATAGCCAGCTGCTTGGACCCATGGTACCTATGAATATTTACATCCTATGGAATCTCCTGAGACATGGCGTCCTTATGGATTCGCTTTATATTATCAATGTCACTAGTTTCTTCTTCTTCTTCTGTACTCTGTGCCTGTGTTAGGAGGTTTGGATAGACCGCTTCCCATTCTGTGAGGCGATATCTGCAGCAAAATTGTCCACAATAACCTGGACTAAACCATTATCAGCATTTGATATGCCAGACATTTTTACATCTGCAACAGCCGCTCTTGCAGCAGACCTCTTGAAATGTCGGAATTCAGCATAAGAACATGTAACACCATATGTATACATGTCATTTATGAGTTTTTAGATTCACCGATTTTAACTGCGAGATCAATCTGCAAACTCGTATCCTGACCTGTGACAATGCTTGTGACAAGTGAACCTATGAGCAACGCTGGTAATGTATTGTCTAGTTTAGGAGACATTTGCTTACAGCCGTAGTAGAAAGTCACTGGCTAATTCTTTTGCCAGTTCATTATTGATGCTGATATCATAATGATCCTTGTCCATTCGAATGTTTTTTACTTCGCTAAAAATCTGTTTGCTGGCTTTTGTTGCGATCAGTTCTAATTGATCATCTTCATCATTCACAAGGCGGAGTGTCCTTGATGCAACGCTGCGAAATGCAATTATATTTGCTATGTCAGGTGACGACAGCACTAGAATATCGTCTACGTATTTGTCCTTGAGTTTTTGCACAAGTGTCTTACGGGAAAGCTTGTCTCAATCACATTCTACATAAGCTGTACATAGTTCTACGGAATTCCACATTCTTGACCTGTCATTTGTAACATTTTGAACAAGAGTCTGAAAAGGAATGTCTTCGTCAGTGTCATCTGAATTTTTAGTATTTTTACCTTCAGCAGTTAGCGACATGAATGAGGCAAACCTCTGCCGACAGTCAACATGGTAACGAGCATCTGCCGCATGCAGATCACTCAAAGCACCCTCGACACGATGCTGAACACTCGCTGCGACATCATCGTTTCTCTTGTCACAGAGTTCTAAGATAGACTGTTTTGTGTCAATTTTCCGACCTAAGTATGCAGTTCGACACGTGGATGGGTTTGTTTTGTCCCATTGAATGTCACACGTATCACCACAGAAAAAGCAGTGTTGCCGGAAATCTAATATCTCACCAGAATCTCTTGACAATTTGAAAGTCTTGTGACCTTTCGTGGAATTTTTGAATCAGTTTCTCCATCAGTTTGACGTTTGTAACGATAAGTTTGTCTAGATGATGTGTATGTAGACACGCAAGTTCTGTGACATATAATAGTTAGTTCTCTGTTCTGATCTAACGATTTCTGAAGCTCAAAATGTTTTTCATCACCGTATATCTTGCTACATCTTATAATGTTACTTATTCGAACAGCTGTTGCCGAGATTAAAGCTTCCCTCTTTGTTTGACAACTGAACTTCCAATTGAAGAAGCACACTTCACGATCGGATTCCATCATATATAGGGGCTTAAACAAACTCAGAATGAAATCAAGTATATATGCACCAACAGTGGCGTGGTGAATATGGATGGGTCAGGGGGAGAATTCAGTGTATTTGATTGCTGAGCATATCTTAAAATATAGCCATAGTTTGTCCAAACGTAAGATATTATAGCAGACGACCATGTAGAAAATAGTTTGACATCGTAAAATGCGAAAAAGCGTTTTCAATTTAATTTAATTGAATCTTTCTGAAATTACCCCGTGTATTATTATAAAAACTCTGGATAAAGGTTTTGTTTACTAATTATTGTGTGGCAAGGAAAGAGTTATTATTTTTATTTAGTTCTATTACAGTGAGATACATAATGTATGTCTCTATCTATAGGTATACAATTAAAACAATTTGTATTTTCAAGTAGGCCTATCCTAATGTAATAGTCGGACTTTGAGTGAGAAAATTCGATAAATGCGTTAATAAGCATGGTCAGGAAAGGGTAAATTTTTATTAAAGTTATATTAAAATAAGCTGTACAATAACTCCCCTATGAACATACATTACCACAAGTATATTTAATACTTTTGGTATAGGTACTTCACAAGGAATAATGGAAAAATTAGCATATTTATATTTTTTTTCCCGGAAAACGGGAAGAAAATGGTTAACATCTGAAATTGCTCAAGGGCTGGGAACGGTCACCCCACCCCCATAAATTATAAAGAGGTACCCCCCTATTAACTTATTAACTCAGAGAATGGATATAAAAACAAATATAATGACATACAAAGCACTAAACAACCTCACCCCTAAATATATTAACAATATGTTTACACCCATAGACGAAACACATACACTAAATCTGAGATCGAAACCTTATGGGCACTTAAAGCCTCCAAAAATATGAACAGACTATGGTAAGGCCAGCTATACATACTGTGCAACACATATGTGGAACTCACTACCTAAAAGAATACACAATCGGCAACGCATTCATCTTTCAAATCCAACATAAACGTTGGTTAAGTAAGCGGCCCAAAATTTGCGCCGCCTCTCCCCCCCCCCCCACCCCGTGGGGAGGGGGGGTGGTGGGGGCTGCGAGTCCGTGCATGCGTGCATGGAAGAATGAGCGAGAGACCGAGTGAGTGAATAAATAAATGAGTGAACTAGCGAATCAGCGAGTCATTGGATGAGTGGGTGGATATGTGGATGAGGGTTGTGGATATGCCGGGAAATGGCAGCCTTCTTTCTCATTATTTCATGATTATGACGAGACCTGGTCTCGCTCCTCGTTGTCACTTCGCTTCTCTTTCGTATCGAATCGAGGAGAGAAGACTGGGTAGTGCGTGTGAGTGCGACCGTGCGTGCATGCGCGCGCGCATGTGTGTCTGCATGTGCGTGTGCGTGATATGTACGCCACCTAACCATTTGACCACAAACTGAACTGCTACGAAATTTACTTTGCAATGCTGAATACATCGATACTAATTTGACTGGAAACTGTTGCTGTTGAAAAGTATCAACACCTCTTGCACGAATTATTGTTAATATATTCAGAAGCTTACCTGTGTGGCTATCTTGTGAACTAAAATACTCTTGGAAACGGATAAGCAAAATGGGAATTAATTCTTTAATTATTGTATTGATTTATCCTCAATAAATAACGATTATTATTATTATTATTATTATTATTATTATTATTATTATTATTATTATTATTATTATTATTATTATGTCAGATACTTGAGTGACAGATCGGATCACTCTATTGATGTTAATTTGTTGCAGACGTTATAATCGATAGAGGAATCCAATCTGGCAGTCGAATATATGATGTCATGATCAATTACGCCAAAGAGAGGCTGACGTCACAATCAAATACGCCATGAAAGGCATATTTAAATACGTCATAAATGCTTAATAGTCCATCAAGTTGTACGAACTGTATGTCTTTACCATTTAATAGCCATTATGTTGAATGTTTTAAGTCTAATTTGACTGAGAGCTTTTTCTGTTCAATAGACAGCAACAGCACCCTGTCAAATTAGTTTCAAAATTCTCAACAGCTTACTTGTATAGTTTTCTGAGATTCAGGGAGGCCAGGGTTCGATCTGTCCCAACACGGCCAGTGTGAGGCGGAGCGTAACCAGAAATGGATGGGTCATAATTAAAAACGGTGGCAGCCAATTTGCTTCGAAATATTGAGCATCTTACCAGCATAGTTGCCTTGAAATCAAGATTCATGTTTCAATGTTTCAAATCGATTACAATACACGTAAATGAGCGGATTTTTAAGTAGAAATGGGCGTGGCATGGCTAGAAATGAGCGTGACATGGCTAGAAATGGGCGTGGCATGGCTAGAAATGGGCGTGGCATGGCTAGAAATGATCGTGACATGGCTAGAGATGAGCATGACATGGCTAGAAATGGGCGTGGCATGGCTAGAAATGGGCGTGGCATGGCTAGAAATGAGCGTGACATGGCTAGAAATGAGCGTGACATGGATAGAAATGGGCGTGGCATGGCTATAAATGAGCGTGACATGGCTAGAAATGGGCGTGGCATGGCTAGGAATTGGCGCGGCATGGCTAGAAATGGGCTTGGCATGGCTAGAAATGGGCGCGGCATGGCTAGAAATAGGCGTGGCATGGCTAGAAATAGGCGTGGAATGTCTAGAAATGGGCATGGTATGGATAGAAATGGATCCCTCTATTGAGCAACCTTTACCACTCTGATGTCAAAACTCTATTTTACTGTGTCAATAGCAAAGCAACTGGTGTACATTTTTCACAAATTTTGGTGGCCGGTGTTGCTCTCAGTTCATCCTTTAATTTAATTTAAAATGTTTAAATTTTGACAGCAGGGTGATAAGGGTTAACAGATCGGATCATCCACCTGGATTCCTTTCATGATTCTGAAACCTTTCAAAAAAGAATTGAGATATTCTTCCTACAATAGAAGTATTATAAGGATACGTGTACATAGCTATGTCCCATGTATTCAGTGAAACAGGATAGAATTTTTTACAGTATAGGTGCAGAAAATAATTGTCTTTCCGATAAAAATAACTACTGGCACCCCAGATACACTCACAACAGTACGGTTCTAACATTCTGCTCGATGATGTAATTGTGATGTTATCTGGCCTATTCTGAATGGAAAGGATATACTGATTCTTGACAGAATTATATGCCCAATCCAAATCTCGGTAATCCTGTCTGTATGATTCATAATATAACTTCAAAAACGCTGAATCCTTTGCAGCTAAGATAATCCCATTCCCCAAATGGGTTCCAATATATTCCTCGCTAACCCTATATTGATGACTTCGCAGAGGATTAAGGGATCTCAATACATATACATCTGTATCTAGATAAATACCCCCATACTTAAGTAATATTTCCAGCCTCGATACATCTGCTTTGTGCTGAATAAATTTCCTAATTGATTGTCCATTGATTGAAGTAGGGGGAATCCGATGCACCATAGTCATAGGGACGACCTTTTGTAACCTTTCCCACCACGGTCCCATAGGAATTATCTCATAATGAATAAATATTGCAACTGGATTTTGCATTATGTATGCACTAAAAATAGCTATTAAATGAAACAGTTGAAATTGTATGTCTTCACCAAACCAAATGTAGTGAATTATATTAGGCACAACAAAGATGGCTTGATCCACATTATCAATTTTACCATTTAGAGTCAAGCGCACCACTTCACCAAATGTTGAATTTACCATCTGTATCGTGCTAGAGTTGTACATAAATGCATTAGCTTCGGTATCATCGACTTTAAGATAATATGAAACGCTAGTGTTATGCGAGGTATCTAATTGTGATACAGTGTACCTGGTTTGAAGTTGGCAAACACGTTTGCTTACAATACAAAATGCATCTGCTGTACCTATAAACTCCTCTTTTGACATATTAGATGATAACAGTTGCCGCATTGTCTCCAGAATTGCACTGTATCTATATGTAGGCTTTAACATTAAAAATTCATTTCCAAAATTTCTGCTATCAAAGCTCACAATGCCATCAAAAGCCAGCAAATATTCTATGTCATTCACGGCAATAACACTTAAATTCATGAATATGCCTCCGTGTTGTTCTAAAACATATATTTTGAGATCCTCTATTGATGATCCTGGATGTCCAGTCAAACTGACCACCTCAAATTGTTCCAACTCCTGGGTATCATTCCAATAGAAACCAGCAGGTGGCTTTGAAAAATGGACTATATAAAAAAATATTTTCCATGGCCTGTAAATTCGATATGCACTTTTTATACTCATGTACTCTAGAAAGGTCAAATCTCTATGACATGTTTCATTCCAGAGGAAGTGGTCAATCCGAGGTACAAATGTAGTAATTGGTTCGGGATCAGTTGTCCCGTATAGGACCCTTCTGACAATTTCTGCCAGAGGTGTCATGTCTTTAAGTAATGTTTGTAAGGATTGCCCAATCCCTGATATTGCAACACAGTTTACACTCGAAATAAATGAGGAATTATTCTGTAATTCTGGTTGGTATGTTTGCAATGGTTTAGGAATTGATTTAGCCGGTGCTGAAGAGTTAATTGCAGCTTTGTAACATTCATCTACACAACTAATAGTTTTCTTTGCAATAATCACAGACCAATATGCCCTATGACTAGCCATACTCTGTATAAGATCAAATGGCATTACACTCTCTATAGGTTTGAGAACAACTGTATTCAGGCTTAGTATTATACCACCATACCGTCTCAAAATTGACAATCTTAATGGCATCTGCTGATCTTGCTCGTTCTCAACATTGTATTGCAAAAATCTTCTCTATATGATACCTTCTTGATAGCAATCTGCGGTGATATTTGTTGCATAAGTCGCCACCAATATGAATCCTCCCATGGCCACGTGATCGTGTGAAACATGAAGACACTTGGCTTGAGGAAGCGGTTTGCGCTGAATACAGATATAAAATGTTGCAGTTCCAATCTGAAGTTTGACTTATTCACGATTTAATGCACAATGTTATTCTCTGTCTCGAAGTCATAATAATTAGTATCACTACAGTCGATATTCCAGATATCTACAACTTGAATAATAGGAGTCCTCACATTATTTCGCAAACTTATACAAGCTAGAACAAGGAGCTGTACTAGCACGATCGCGACAATTAACAGGAATATCTTTCTTCTATGAACAACCCACTTCTGAAGCGGGCACAACTTTGCAAGAAATCTGCATAAAGATGAGGTGATCCCTATCTGAGTACTATTTTTGATCTTCATTGCTGTAAATAATAATAATAATAATAATAATAATAGGCCCAATGGAGCTTTAACACCCACCTGGAGCATAGGCATTTCAACATGAAAAGCCATCTCCTATAAGTAGAATCCTAAGGTTGCGTCAAGATTGCAACAAGAACAAGGGTGTGTCCTAATAAATTAGGTCAAAATCAGTATAGTGTTTATCGACAAGATATTTTAAATTTCCGATTGCTTTACTATGGGAGATTATGATAGGAAAAGATCTAAGATGGCCGCCAACACGTTTATTTGACAGTTTCCAATGTGGACAATTTTGAAATCACTATACCTAAAAACCTAAACAAACGCAACCGTAACAGAAACAACATAAGAATCAATTCTCTCAATTGTAGTGCCACCTTTGGCGCTTCACTGATTCTGTCTCGTGCCACAAATATAATTACGATCATGGCGCCTTCAAATGTGTATTGTCGTAGTTCAGTAATTTTCGACGTGCATGTCACAGAGCTTTCCTGTAGTATTCTCTCAGGGGATCTCGTGTATAAGAGAATATTAGCACAACACACAATTTATTTTTTCCTTAATAATTGTTTTAGTCATTCGAATAAAATGTCGGATTAAAATAACGATCCCAATTTGACTACAGTTAACATATATGCCATTCAAGGTGATGATATTTATGAAAACAGGTAACTTTACTCTTTTCACTTAGAAAATCGCAATACATGTTCATAGAAAGTTGGAAAATTTGTGGCTTTGCTAAAAATCGCAAAAAAACTTTTACTTCAACATCGTAGGCCTACGATGACAATTTGATATTTTGGGCGAAAACGCCAATCTTCGATTATTACTGTCTCTCAAACAGATATAGATACAATCACAGACATGTGTACGGGAGCACCTACCAGATTTAGTGGCGAAGGACGGAGTGTGTATAACGAATGTAAGAGTGCACTAGTGAAAAGAGTGTCCAGCATTGCTCGTTTTCTACAAAGGGAATACCTACAGAATCCTCACTCATGTTCGACTCTCAATATAGTAAAGCTTAGAAATAACTTAAAAGAGTTACAAAAGAAAACAAAGCGTACTATTGAAGATTGTGAAATACGGCAGCAATGGCTTCCAAGCAAATTAAGTCCAAGATGATTAACAGAACCTCATCAATGGTAAGCACTGATGATTTAGACGACAGCTAAAGTTTCCAGTAGGATATTCCCTGACAAGTAGGATATTCACTGACAGTGAATCTAAATAAATATTGCAAAAGGAAGGATCGGGAACATAATGATGTCAGTTATCATATATAGAAAGTCTCGGATTTTCTTTTGAGGCAGGAAGCGATAAGGAAACAGGTCCAACTTTTATAATTATTTAGCTTTTTAGCATGCTGACAATGAAAGATATTCAGGTTTTAGCATGCTGACAATGAAAGATATTCAGGTTTTAGCATGCTGACAATGAAAGATATTCAGGTTTTAGCATGCTGACAATGAAAGATATTCAGGTTTTAGCATGCTGACAATGAAAGATACTCAGGTTTTAGCATGCTGACAATGAAAGATATTCAGGTTTTAGCATGCTGACAATGAAAGATATTCAGGTTTTAGCATGCTGACAATGAAAGATATTCAGGTTTTAGCATGCTGACAATGAAAGATATTCAGGTTTTAGCATGCTGACAATGAAAGATATTCAGGTTTTAGCATGCTGACAATGAAAGATATTCAGGTTTTAGCATGCTGACAATGAAAGATATTCAGGTTTTAGCATGCTGACAATGAAAGATATTCAGGTTTTAGCATGCTGACAATGAAAGATATTCAGGTTTTAGCATGCTGACAATGAAAGATATTCAGGTTTTAGCATGCTGACAATGAAAGATATTCAGGTTTTAGTAACTAAATGTTGATACATTTCTCCAGCTAAATAATTATATGACGTCATAATCAACTATGTGATGTGTAGAATGACGTCATAGTCAATTATGTCCCTCCCTCCCTCCCTCCCCTCACCCTCCATTCCTCACTCTCATCCGTCCGTCCGTCAGCCCGTCCACCCGCCCGACAGCCCGCCCGCCTGTCCGTCCGTCCATTCGCCCGCCCGCCCGTCCGTCCGTCCGTCTGTCCGTCCGTCCGTCCGTCATCCTGCCCACACACCCGCTCGCTCGCCCGCCCGCCCGCCCGCCCGCCCGCCCGCCCGCCTGTCTGTCTGTCAGTCTGTATGTATGTATTTTTATTTTATTGACGCACTGGCAACGTGCGGCTTCAATTTCCATGTGCTAACTTAGCCGACAGTGATGCACCCATTAGTTTAATTTGTTGATCACCATCTCCCGGTCGGGAGATCAAACCGCCATTCTGCAACTCCGCATAGCATCAGCAACCAGGCATCTTTCCACTGGACCACCGCACCAAGACTGGTAGTCAAGGATTGGCCGACCAGTTTTCACATGTCTGATATACTGACACACTGACGATTCATATGGGACTATCTGTGGATGCACCTGCCACAATTCAATCCTAGGCTTTTACGCCTATTGTACTCTGACTCCAGCACGGCTCTGGCAGTATATGTATTTTTATTTTATTGACGCACTGGCAACGTGCGGCTTCAATTTCCATGTGCTAACTTAGCCGACAGTGATGCACCAATTAGTTTAATTTGTTGATCACCATCTCCCGGTCGGGGGATCGAACCACCATTCTGCAACTCCGCATAGCATCAGCAACCAGGCATCTTTCCACTGGACCACCGCACCAAGACTGGTAGTCAAGGATTGGCGACCAGTTTTCACATGTCTGATATACTGACACACTGACGGTTCATATGGGACTATCTGTGGATGCACCCGCCACAATTCAATCCTAGGCTTTTACGCCTATTGTACTCTGACTCCAGCCCGGCTCTGGCAGTATATGTATTTTTATTTTATTGACGCACTGGCAACGTGCGGCGTCAATTTCCATGTGCTAACTTAGCAGACAGTGATGCACCCATTAGTTTAATTTGTTGATCACCATCTCCCGTTCGGGGGTTCGAACCGCCATTCTGCTACTCCGCATAGCATCAGCAACCAGGCATCTTTCCACTGGACCACCGCCCCAAGACTGGTAGTCAAGGATTGGCCGACCAGTTTTCACATGTCTGATATACTGACACACTGACGATTCATATGGGACTATCTGTGGATGCACCTGCCACAATTCAATCCTACGCTTGTACGCCTATTGTACTCTGACTCCAGCACGGCTCTGGCAGTATATGTATTTTTATTTTATTGACGCACTGGCAGCGTGCGGCTTCAATTTCCATGTGCTAACTTAGCCGACAGTGATGCACCCATTAGTTTAATTTGTTGATCACCATCTCCCGGTTGGGGCATCAAACCGCCATTCTGCAACTCCACATAGCATCAGTAACCAGGAATCTTTCCACTGGACCACCGCACCAAGACTGGTAGTCAAGGATTGGCGACCAGTTTTCACATGTCTGATATACTGACACACTGACGATTCATATGGGACTATCTGTGGATGCACCCGCCACAATTCAATCCTAGGCTTTTACGCCTTTCCTACTCTGACTCCAGCACGGCTCTGGCAGTATATGTACTTTTATTTTATTGACGCACTGGCAACGTGCGGCTTCAATTTCCATGTGCTAACTTAGCCGACAGTGATGCACCCATTAGTTTAATTTGTTGATCACCATCTCCCGGTCGGGGGATCGAATCGCCATTCTGCAACTCCGCATAGCATCAGCAACCAGGCATCTTTCCACTGGACCACCGCACCAAGACTGGTAGTCAAGGATTGGCCGACCAGTTTTCACATGTCTGATATACTGACACACTGACGGTTCATATGGGACTATCTGTGGATGCACCCGCCACAATTCAATCCTAGGCTTTTACGCCTATTGTACTCTGACTCCAGCCCGGCTCTGGCAGCATATGTATTTTTAATTTATCGACGCACTGGCAACGTGCGGCTTCAATTTCCATGTGCTAACTTAGCCGACAGTGATGCTCCCATTAGTTTAATTTGTTGATCACCATCTCCCGGTCGGGGAATCGAACCGCCATTCTGCAACTCCGCATAGCATCAGCAACCAGGCATCTTTCCACTGGACCACCGCACCAAGACTGGTAGTCAAGGATTGGCCGACCAGTTTTCACATGTCTGATATACTGACACACTGACGATTCATATGGGACTATCTGTGGATGCACCCGCCACAATTCAATCCTAGGCTTTTACGCCTATTGTACTCTGACTCCAGCACGGCTCTGGCAGTATATGTATTTTTATTTTATTGACGCACTGACAACGTGCGTCTTCAATTTCCATGTGCTAACTTAGCCGACAGTGATGCACCCATTAGTTTAATTTCTTGATCACCATCTCCCGGTCGGGGGATCGAACCGCCATTCTGCAACTCCGCATAGCATCAGCAACCAGGCATCTTTCCACTGGACCACCGCACCAAGACTGGTAGTCAAGGATTGGCGACCAGTTTTCACATGTCTGATATACTGACACACTGACGATTCATATGGGACTATCTGTGGATGCACCCGCCACAATTCAATCCTAGGCTTTTACGCCTTTTCTACTCTGACTCCAGCACGACTCTGGCAGTATATGTATTTTTATTTTATTGACGCACTGGCAACGTGCGGCGTCAATTTCCATGTGCTAACTTAGCAGACAGTGATGCACCCATTAGTTTAATTTGTTGATCACCATCTCCCGTTCGGGGGTTCGAACCGCCATTCTGCTACTCCGCATAGCATCAGCAACCAGGCATCTTTCCACTGGACCACCGCCCCAAGACTGGTAGTCAAGGATTGGCCGACCAGTTTTCACATGTCTGATATACTGACACACTGACGATTCATATGGGACTATCTGTGGATGCACCTGCCACAATTCAATCCTACGCTTGTACGCCTATTGTACTCTGACTCCAGCACGGCTCTGGCAGTATATGTATTTTTATTTTATTGACGCACTGGCAGCGTGCGGCTTCAATTTCCATGTGCTAACTTAGCCGACAGTGATGCACCCATTAGTTTAATTTGTTGATCACCATCTCCCGGTTGGGGCATCAAACCGCCATTCTGCAACTCCACATAGCATCAGCAACCAGGAATCTTTTCACTGGACCACCGCACCAAGACTGGTAGTCAAGGATTGGCGACCAGTTTTCACATGTCTGATATACTGACACACTGACGATTCATATGGGACTATCTGTGGATGCACCCGCCACAATTCAATCCTAGGCTTTTATGCCTTTTCTACTCTGACTCCAGCACGGCACTGGCAGTATATGTATTTTTATTTTATTGACGCACTGGCAACGTGCGGCTTCAATTTCCATGTGCTAACTTAGCAGACAGTGATGCACCCATTAGTTTAATTTGTTGATCACCATCTCCCGGTCGGGGGATCGAACCGCCATTCTGCAACTCCGCATAGCATCAGCAACCAGGCATCTTTCCACTGGACCACCACACCAAGACTGGTAGTCAAGGATTGGCCGACCAGTTTTCACATGTCTGATATACTGACACACTGACGATTCATATGGGACTATCTGTGGATGCACCCGCCACAATTCAATCCTAGGCTTTTACGCCTTTCCTACTCTGACTCCAGCACGGCTCTGGCAGTATATGTATTTTTATTTTATTGACGCACTGGCAACGTGCGGCTTCAATTTCCATGTGCTAACTTAGCCGACAGTGATGCACCCATTAGTTTAATTTGTTGATCACCATCTCCCGGTCGGGGGATCGAATCGCCATTCTGCAACTCCGCATAGCATCAGCAACCAGGCATCGTTCCACTGGACCACCGCACCAAGACTGGTAGTCAAGGATTGGCCGACCAGTTTTCACATGTCTGATATACTGACACACTGACGGTTCATATGGGACTATCTGTGGATGCACCCGCCACAATTCAATCCTAGGCTTTTACGCCTATTGTACTCTGACTCCAGCCCGGCTCTGGCAGCATATGTATTTTTAATTTATTGACGCACTGGCAACGTGCGGCTTCAATTTCCATGTGCTAACTTAGCCGACAGTGATGCTCCCATTAGTTTAATTTGTTGATCACCATCTCCCGGTCGGGGAATCGAACCGCCATTCTGCAACTCCGCATAGCATCAGCAACCAGGAATCTTTCCACTGGACCACCGCACCAAGACTGGTAGTCAAGGATTGGCCGACCAGTTTTCACATGTCTGATATACTGACACACTGACGATTCATATGGGACTATCTGTGGATGCACCTGCCACAATTCAATCCTAGGCTTTTACGCCTATTGTACTCTGACTCCAGCACGGCTCTGGCAGTATATGTATTTTTATTTTATTGACGCACTGGCAACGTGCGGCTTCAATTTCCATGTGCTAACTTAGCCGACAGTGATGCACCAATTAGTTTAATTTGTTGATCACCATCTCCCGGTCGGGGGATCGAACCACCATTCTGCCACTCCGCATAGCATCAACAACCAGGCATCTTTCCCCTGGACCACCGCACCAAGACTGGTAGTCAAGGATTGGCCGACCAGTTTTCACATGTCTGATATACTGACACACTGACGATTCATATGGGACTATCTGTGGATGCACCCGCCACAATTCAATCCTAGGCTTTTACGCCTTTTCTACTCTGACTCCAGCACAGCACTGGCAGTATATGTATTTTTATTTTATTGACGCACTGGCACCGTGCAGCTTCAATTTCCATGTGCTAACTTAGCAGACAGTGTTGCACCCACTAGTTTAATTTGTTGATCACCATATCCCGGTCGGGGGATCGAACCGCCATTCTGCTACTCCGCATAGCATCAGCAACCAGGCATCTTTCCACTTGACCACCGCCCCAAGACTGGTAGTCAAGGATTGGCCGACCAGTTTTCACATGTCTGATATACTGACACACTGACGATTCATATGGGACTATCTGTGGATGCACCCGCCACAATTCAATCCTAGGCTTTT
>JAVVLW010004435.1:0-11776 GCA_034401795.1 Chaetoderma sp. LZ-2023a
GAGTCCCCAACTTGTACTGACTTTTTAGTCTCTACCAGAGTTGTCACCTTTTTATATGGTGCGGTAGAAACCATCAGGCCAGCTTTTCTCAAATTCTACCAGCAATGCTTCTGCAATGCTTTCTGCCTTATGCACATTAACGTTGGGTGTACCGGTTTTACCACTGCTAATGTTCACTATTTCATCAGGGTGTTGCTTTGGGTCCAACTTCTGGCATATTCCAGCTCTGTCCTTGGCGTCCGCTTCAATGCGTGCCTTGGATTCCTCCTTGTGGTAGATTTGATTACCACACCACTGGCACTCCCTTCATCCTCCATCTCATTCAAGCATTCTTCAATCTTGCAACACAAATGGCAACTCAGTGCCCAAACCCTAAGAGCTTCTACCTTGAGTGTTATTCCTATTATTCGACCACTACTGTGTCCATATCTCATAAATGTGGATTCTATAAATTGACCACTCCAGATCCCATTCCAACTACCACGGATATGGCATCCCAGATGCTCACCATTCATGAATTGGCTCAGAACATGGAGAGGGAGTTTCCCCATTGACCGGATGTAGTATAGATCGTATCGCGCATAATTCATATGGCCGGCGGAAAAGTAGTAAGGCAGCAGCTGTCTGAAAGTCACAAGGTGAAGGAGCCATTCTCTTTCACGTTCCGCCCTGATGTACGCCATCATTAGAAACACTGGCTTACCTAGGACATCAACCCAGAGTTTCACTGTCTTGCTTTGGTTTGCTCTTTCCTCTAAGGCTTCCGTCCGATCATCAATACTCTCAAACTGATCACTATTTATAAGACTCCGAACAACCTCCTCAGCAAGCATCCGTAGTGCACGTACATTTTGCGGGAACTTTTTTCCACTTAACATCTTGGGCACGCCTCCAAAGACCGCTGTCAGAATATCCGACAGTCCACTTTCTTCCATCAGTGAACCTATAGCTACCACAAAACTCATTAGTGCATGCATTCCTCCAAGTCGTAAATACATCTCTGTGAATTTCTGTGGATGTGCCCATAGAACTTGTACTGCACCCCGATAGAGTTGTTGGTCACAGGTTAGTATGGTGAACTTCTGACCAGTATCAAACGTTAGTTCGTGTTCCCTAATCATGGCTGTCAGCATAGTGTCAGGGTCAGATGGCTTCATGTCAATAAGGGGTTCGTATACGGCCTTTGTCTTGAACTGTACTTTGTGACCTTGCTCTCTGCTCAGTCTGGTGTTGTAGCCATGAAACTCTGGAGAATCTTCCTTCACAACATCCTGCAAAAATCTAAAGCCCATCTCCAATGCCAACCTTTTTACAATGGCTTGATGAGCTAGAGATTTGAAAGACAAAACTGGGTTTGGAGCTCCTTCTGACATAGCCAGCTGCTTGGACCCATGGTACCTATGAATATTTACATCCTATGGAATCTCCTGAGACATGGCGTCCTTATGGATTCGCTTTATATTATCAATGTCACTAGTTTCTTCTTCTTCTTCTGTACTCTGTGCCTGTGTTAGGAGGTTTGGATAGACCGCTTCCCATTCTGTGAGGCGATATCTGCAGCAAAATTGTCCACAATAACCTGGACTAAACCATTATCAGCATTTGATATGCCAGACATTTTTACATCTGCAACAGCCGCTCTTGCAGCAGACCTCTTGAAATGTCGGAATTCAGCATAAGAACATGTAACACCATATGTATACATGTCATTTATGAGTTTTTAGATTCACCGATTTTAACTGCGAGATCAATCTGCAAACTCGTATCCTGACCTGTGACAATGCTTGTGACAAGTGAACCTATGAGCAACGCTGGTAATGTATTGTCTAGTTTAGGAGACATTTGCTTACAGCCGTAGTAGAAAGTCACTGGCTAATTCTTTTGCCAGTTCATTATTGATGCTGATATCATAATGATCCTTGTCCATTCGAATGTTTTTTACTTCGCTAAAAATCTGTTTGCTGGCTTTTGTTGCGATCAGTTCTAATTGATCATCTTCATCATTCACAAGGCGGAGTGTCCTTGATGCAACGCTGCGAAATGCAATTATATTTGCTATGTCAGGTGACGACAGCACTAGAATATCGTCTACGTATTTGTCCTTGAGTTTTTGCACAAGTGTCTTACGGGAAAGCTTGTCTCAATCACATTCTACATAAGCTGTACATAGTTCTACGGAATTCCACATTCTTGACCTGTCATTTGTAACATTTTGAACAAGAGTCTGAAAAGGAATGTCTTCGTCAGTGTCATCTGAATTTTTAGTATTTTTACCTTCAGCAGTTAGCGACATGAATGAGGCAAACCTCTGCCGACAGTCAACATGGTAACGAGCATCTGCCGCATGCAGATCACTCAAAGCACCCTCGACACGATGCTGAACACTCGCTGCGACATCATCGTTTCTCTTGTCACAGAGTTCTAAGATAGACTGTTTTGTGTCAATTTTCCGACCTAAGTATGCAGTTCGACACGTGGATGGGTTTGTTTTGTCCCATTGAATGTCACACGTATCACCACAGAAAAAGCAGTGTTGCCGGAAATCTAATATCTCACCAGAATCTCTTGACAATTTGAAAGTCTTGTGACCTTTCGTGGAATTTTTGAATCAGTTTCTCCATCAGTTTGACGTTTGTAACGATAAGTTTGTCTAGATGATGTGTATGTAGACACGCAAGTTCTGTGACATATAATAGTTAGTTCTCTGTTCTGATCTAACGATTTCTGAAGCTCAAAATGTTTTTCATCACCGTATATCTTGCTACATCTTATAATGTTACTTATTCGAACAGCTGTTGCCGAGATTAAAGCTTCCCTCTTTGTTTGACAACTGAACTTCCAATTGAAGAAGCACACTTCACGATCGGATTCCATCATATATAGGGGCTTAAACAAACTCAGAATGAAATCAAGTATATATGCACCAACAGTGGCGTGGTGAATATGGATGGGTCAGGGGGAGAATTCAGTGTATTTGATTGCTGAGCATATCTTAAAATATAGCCATAGTTTGTCCAAACGTAAGATATTATAGCAGACGACCATGTAGAAAATAGTTTGACATCGTAAAATGCGAAAAAGCGTTTTCAATTTAATTTAATTGAATCTTTCTGAAATTACCCCGTGTATTATTATAAAACTCTGGATAAAGGTTTTGTTTACTAATTATTGTGTGGCAAGGAAAGAGTTATTATTTTTATTTAGTTCTATTACAGTGAGATACATAATGTATGTCTCTATCTATAGGTATACAATTAAAACAATTTGTATTTTCAAGTAGGCCTATCCTAATGTAATAGTCGGACTTTGAGTGAGAAAATTCGATAAATGCGTTAATAAGCATGGTCAGGAAAGGGTAAATTTTTATTAAAGTTATATTAAAATAAGCTGTACAATAACTCCCCTATGAACATACATTACCACAAGTATATTTAATACTTTTGGTATAGGTACTTCACAAGGAATAATGGAAAAATTAGCATATTTATATTTTTTTTCCCGGAAAACGGGAAGAAAATGGTTAACATCTGAAATTGCTCAAGGGCTGGGAACGGTCACCCCACCCCCATAAATTATAAAGAGGTACCCCCTATTAACTTATTAACTCAGAGAATGGATATAAAAACAAATATAATGACATACAAAGCACTAAACAACCTCACCCCTAAATATATTAACAATATGTTTACACCCATAGACGAAACACATACACTAAATCTGAGATCGAAACCTTATGGGCACTTAAAGCCTCCAAAAATATGAACAGACTATGGTAAGGCCAGCTATACATACTGTGCAACACATATGTGGAACTCACTACCTAAAAGAATACACAATCGGCAACGCATTCATCTTTCAAATCCAACATAAACGTTGGTTAAGTAAGCGGCCCAAAATTTGCGCCGCCTCTCCCCCCCCCCCACCCCGTGGGGAGGGGGGTGGTGGGGGCTGCGAGTCCGTGCATGCGTGCATGGAAGAATGAGCGAGAGACCGAGTGAGTGAATAAATAAATGAGTGAACTAGCGAATCAGCGAGTCATTGGATGAGTGGGTGGATATGTGGATGAGGGTTGTGGATATGCCGGGAAATGGCAGCCTTCTTTCTCATTATTTCATGATTATGACGAGACCTGGTCTCGCTCCTCGTTGTCACTTCGCTTCTCTTTCGTATCGAATCGAGGAGAGAAGACTGGGTAGTGCGTGTGAGTGCGACCGTGCGTGCATGCGCGCGCGCATGTGTGTCTGCATGTGCGTGTGCGTGATATGTACGCCACCTAACCATTTGACCACAAACTGAACTGCTACGAAATTTACTTTGCAATGCTGAATACATCGATACTAATTTGACTGGAAACTGTTGCTGTTGAAAAGTATCAACACCTCTTGCACGAATTATTGTTAATATATTCAGAAGCTTACCTGTGTGGCTATCTTGTGAACTAAAATACTCTTGGAAACGGATAAGCAAAATGGGAATTAATTCTTTAATTATTGTATTGATTTATCCTCAATAAATAACGATTATTATTATTATTATTATTATTATTATTATTATTATTATTATTATTATTATTATTATTATTATTATGTCAGATACTTGAGTGACAGATCGGATCACTCTATTGATGTTAATTTGTTGCAGACGTTATAATCGATAGAGGAATCCAATCTGGCAGTCGAATATATGATGTCATGATCAATTACGCCAAAGAGAGGCTGACGTCACAATCAAATACGCCATGAAAGGCATATTTAAATACGTCATAAATGCTTAATAGTCCATCAAGTTGTACGAACTGTATGTCTTTACCATTTAATAGCCATTATGTTGAATGTTTTAAGTCTAATTTGACTGAGAGCTTTTTCTGTTCAATAGACAGCAACAGCACCCTGTCAAATTAGTTTCAAAATTCTCAACAGCTTACTTGTATAGTTTTCTGAGATTCAGGGAGGCCAGGGTTCGATCTGTCCCAACACGGCCAGTGTGAGGCGGAGCGTAACCAGAAATGGATGGGTCATAATTAAAAACGGTGGCAGCCAATTTGCTTCGAAATATTGAGCATCTTACCAGCATAGTTGCCTTGAAATCAAGATTCATGTTTCAATGTTTCAAATCGATTACAATACACGTAAATGAGCGGATTTTTAAGTAGAAATGGGCGTGGCATGGCTAGAAATGAGCGTGACATGGCTAGAAATGGGCGTGGCATGGCTAGAAATGGGCGTGGCATGGCTAGAAATGATCGTGACATGGCTAGAGATGAGCATGACATGGCTAGAAATGGGCGTGGCATGGCTAGAAATGGGCGTGGCATGGCTAGAAATGAGCGTGACATGGCTAGAAATGAGCGTGACATGGATAGAAATGGGCGTGGCATGGCTATAAATGAGCGTGACATGGCTAGAAATGGGCGTGGCATGGCTAGGAATTGGCGCGGCATGGCTAGAAATGGGCTTGGCATGGCTAGAAATGGGCGCGGCATGGCTAGAAATAGGCGTGGCATGGCTAGAAATAGGCGTGGAATGTCTAGAAATGGGCATGGTATGGATAGAAATGGATCCCTCTATTGAGCAACCTTTACCACTCTGATGTCAAAACTCTATTTTACTGTGTCAATAGCAAAGCAACTGGTGTACATTTTTCACAAATTTTGGTGGCCGGTGTTGCTCTCAGTTCATCCTTTAATTTAATTTAAAATGTTTAAATTTTGACAGCAGGGTGATAAGGGTTAACAGATCGGATCATCCACCTGGATTCCTTTCATGATTCTGAAACCTTTCAAAAAAGAATTGAGATATTCTTCCTACAATAGAAGTATTATAAGGATACGTGTACATAGCTATGTCCCATGTATTCAGTGAAACAGGATAGAATTTTTTACAGTATAGGTGCAGAAAATAATTGTCTTTCCGATAAAAATAACTACTGGCACCCCAGATACACTCACAACAGTACGGTTCTAACATTCTGCTCGATGATGTAATTGTGATGTTATCTGGCCTATTCTGAATGGAAAGGATATACTGATTCTTGACAGAATTATATGCCCAATCCAAATCTCGGTAATCCTGTCTGTATGATTCATAATATAACTTCAAAAACGCTGAATCCTTTGCAGCTAAGATAATCCCATTCCCCAAATGGGTTCCAATATATTCCTCGCTAACCCTATATTGATGACTTCGCAGAGGATTAAGGGATCTCAATACATATACATCTGTATCTAGATAAATACCCCCATACTTAAGTAATATTTCCAGCCTCGATACATCTGCTTTGTGCTGAATAAATTTCCTAATTGATTGTCCATTGATTGAAGTAGGGGGAATCCGATGCACCATAGTCATAGGGACGACCTTTTGTAACCTTTCCCACCACGGTCCCATAGGAATTATCTCATAATGAATAAATATTGCAACTGGATTTTGCATTATGTATGCACTAAAAATAGCTATTAAATGAAACAGTTGAAATTGTATGTCTTCACCAAACCAAATGTAGTGAATTATATTAGGCACAACAAAGATGGCTTGATCCACATTATCAATTTTACCATTTAGAGTCAAGCGCACCACTTCACCAAATGTTGAATTTACCATCTGTATCGTGCTAGAGTTGTACATAAATGCATTAGCTTCGGTATCATCGACTTTAAGATAATATGAAACGCTAGTGTTATGCGAGGTATCTAATTGTGATACAGTGTACCTGGTTTGAAGTTGGCAAACACGTTTGCTTACAATACAAAATGCATCTGCTGTACCTATAAACTCCTCTTTTGACATATTAGATGATAACAGTTGCCGCATTGTCTCCAGAATTGCACTGTATCTATATGTAGGCTTTAACATTAAAAATTCATTTCCAAAATTTCTGCTATCAAAGCTCACAATGCCATCAAAAGCCAGCAAATATTCTATGTCATTCACGGCAATAACACTTAAATTCATGAATATGCCTCCGTGTTGTTCTAAAACATATATTTTGAGATCCTCTATTGATGATCCTGGATGTCCAGTCAAACTGACCACCTCAAATTGTTCCAACTCCTGGGTATCATTCCAATAGAAACCAGCAGGTGGCTTTGAAAAATGGACTATATAAAAAAATATTTTCCATGGCCTGTAAATTCGATATGCACTTTTTATACTCATGTACTCTAGAAAGGTCAAATCTCTATGACATGTTTCATTCCAGAGGAAGTGGTCAATCCGAGGTACAAATGTAGTAATTGGTTCGGGATCAGTTGTCCCGTATAGGACCCTTCTGACAATTTCTGCCAGAGGTGTCATGTCTTTAAGTAATGTTTGTAAGGATTGCCCAATCCCTGATATTGCAACACAGTTTACACTCGAAATAAATGAGGAATTATTCTGTAATTCTGGTTGGTATGTTTGCAATGGTTTAGGAATTGATTTAGCCGGTGCTGAAGAGTTAATTGCAGCTTTGTAACATTCATCTACACAACTAATAGTTTTCTTTGCAATAATCACAGACCAATATGCCCTATGACTAGCCATACTCTGTATAAGATCAAATGGCATTACACTCTCTATAGGTTTGAGAACAACTGTATTCAGGCTTAGTATTATACCACCATACCGTCTCAAAATTGACAATCTTAATGGCATCTGCTGATCTTGCTCGTTCTCAACATTGTATTGCAAAAATCTTCTCTATATGATACCTTCTTGATAGCAATCTGCGGTGATATTTGTTGCATAAGTCGCCACCAATATGAATCCTCCCATGGCCACGTGATCGTGTGAAACATGAAGACACTTGGCTTGAGGAAGCGGTTTGCGCTGAATACAGATATAAAATGTTGCAGTTCCAATCTGAAGTTTGACTTATTCACGATTTAATGCACAATGTTATTCTCTGTCTCGAAGTCATAATAATTAGTATCACTACAGTCGATATTCCAGATATCTACAACTTGAATAATAGGAGTCCTCACATTATTTCGCAAACTTATACAAGCTAGAACAAGGAGCTGTACTAGCACGATCGCGACAATTAACAGGAATATCTTTCTTCTATGAACAACCCACTTCTGAAGCGGGCACAACTTTGCAAGAAATCTGCATAAAGATGAGGTGATCCCTATCTGAGTACTATTTTTGATCTTCATTGCTGTAAATAATAATAATAATAATAATAATAATAGGCCCAATGGAGCTTTAACACCCACCTGGAGCATAGGCATTTCAACATGAAAAGCCATCTCCTATAAGTAGAATCCTAAGGTTGCGTCAAGATTGCAACAAGAACAAGGGTGTGTCCTAATAAATTAGGTCAAAATCAGTATAGTGTTTATCGACAAGATATTTTAAATTTCCGATTGCTTTACTATGGGAGATTATGATAGGAAAAGATCTAAGATGGCCGCCAACACGTTTATTTGACAGTTTCCAATGTGGACAATTTTGAAATCACTATACCTAAAAACCTAAACAAACGCAACCGTAACAGAAACAACATAAGAATCAATTCTCTCAATTGTAGTGCCACCTTTGGCGCTTCACTGATTCTGTCTCGTGCCACAAATATAATTACGATCATGGCGCCTTCAAATGTGTATTGTCGTAGTTCAGTAATTTTCGACGTGCATGTCACAGAGCTTTCCTGTAGTATTCTCTCAGGGGATCTCGTGTATAAGAGAATATTAGCACAACACACAATTTATTTTTTCCTTAATAATTGTTTTAGTCATTCGAATAAAATGTCGGATTAAAATAACGATCCCAATTTGACTACAGTTAACATATATGCCATTCAAGGTGATGATATTTATGAAAACAGGTAACTTTACTCTTTTCACTTAGAAAATCGCAATACATGTTCATAGAAAGTTGGAAAATTTGTGGCTTTGCTAAAAATCGCAAAAAAACTTTTACTTCAACATCGTAGGCCTACGATGACAATTTGATATTTTGGGCGAAAACGCCAATCTTCGATTATTACTGTCTCTCAAACAGATATAGATACAATCACAGACATGTGTACGGGAGCACCTACCAGATTTAGTGGCGAAGGACGGAGTGTGTATAACGAATGTAAGAGTGCACTAGTGAAAAGAGTGTCCAGCATTGCTCGTTTTCTACAAAGGGAATACCTACAGAATCCTCACTCATGTTCGACTCTCAATATAGTAAAGCTTAGAAATAACTTAAAAGAGTTACAAAAGAAAACAAAGCGTACTATTGAAGATTGTGAAATACGGCAGCAATGGCTTCCAAGCAAATTAAGTCCAAGATGATTAACAGAACCTCATCAATGGTAAGCACTGATGATTTAGACGACAGCTAAAGTTTCCAGTAGGATATTCCCTGACAAGTAGGATATTCACTGACAGTGAATCTAAATAAATATTGCAAAAGGAAGGATCGGGAACATAATGATGTCAGTTATCATATATAGAAAGTCTCGGATTTTCTTTTGAGGCAGGAAGCGATAAGGAAACAGGTCCAACTTTTATAATTATTTAGCTTTTTAGCATGCTGACAATGAAAGATATTCAGGTTTTAGCATGCTGACAATGAAAGATATTCAGGTTTTAGCATGCTGACAATGAAAGATATTCAGGTTTTAGCATGCTGACAATGAAAGATATTCAGGTTTTAGCATGCTGACAATGAAAGATACTCAGGTTTTAGCATGCTGACAATGAAAGATATTCAGGTTTTAGCATGCTGACAATGAAAGATATTCAGGTTTTAGCATGCTGACAATGAAAGATATTCAGGTTTTAGCATGCTGACAATGAAAGATATTCAGGTTTTAGCATGCTGACAATGAAAGATATTCAGGTTTTAGCATGCTGACAATGAAAGATATTCAGGTTTTAGCATGCTGACAATGAAAGATATTCAGGTTTTAGCATGCTGACAATGAAAGATATTCAGGTTTTAGCATGCTGACAATGAAAGATATTCAGGTTTTAGCATGCTGACAATGAAAGATATTCAGGTTTTAGCATGCTGACAATGAAAGATATTCAGGTTTTAGTAACTAAATGTTGATACATTTCTCCAGCTAAATAATTATATGACGTCATAATCAACTATGTGATGTGTAGAATGACGTCATAGTCAATTATGTCCCTCCCTCCCTCCCTCCCCTCACCCTCCATTCCTCACTCTCATCCGTCCGTCCGTCAGCCCGTCCACCCGCCCGACAGCCCGCCCGCCTGTCCGTCCGTCCATTCGCCCGCCCGCCCGTCCGTCCGTCCGTCTGTCCGTCCGTCCGTCCGTCATCCTGCCCACACACCCGCTCGCTCGCCCGCCCGCCCGCCCGCCCGCCCGCCCGCCCGCCTGTCTGTCTGTCAGTCTGTATGTATGTATTTTTATTTTATTGACGCACTGGCAACGTGCGGCTTCAATTTCCATGTGCTAACTTAGCCGACAGTGATGCACCCATTAGTTTAATTTGTTGATCACCATCTCCCGGTCGGGAGATCAAACCGCCATTCTGCAACTCCGCATAGCATCAGCAACCAGGCATCTTTCCACTGGACCACCGCACCAAGACTGGTAGTCAAGGATTGGCCGACCAGTTTTCACATGTCTGATATACTGACACACTGACGATTCATATGGGACTATCTGTGGATGCACCTGCCACAATTCAATCCTAGGCTTTTACGCCTATTGTACTCTGACTCCAGCACGGCTCTGGCAGTATATGTATTTTTATTTTATTGACGCACTGGCAACGTGCGGCTTCAATTTCCATGTGCTAACTTAGCCGACAGTGATGCACCAATTAGTTTAATTTGTTGATCACCATCTCCCGGTCGGGGGATCGAACCACCATTCTGCAACTCCGCATAGCATCAGCAACCAGGCATCTTTCCACTGGACCACCGCACCAAGACTGGTAGTCAAGGATTGGCGACCAGTTTTCACATGTCTGATATACTGACACACTGACGGTTCATATGGGACTATCTGTGGATGCACCCGCCACAATTCAATCCTAGGCTTTTACGCCTATTGTACTCTGACTCCAGCCCGGCTCTGGCAGTATATGTATTTTTATTTTATTGACGCACTGGCAACGTGCGGCGTCAATTTCCATGTGCTAACTTAGCAGACAGTGATGCACCCATTAGTTTAATTTGTTGATCACCATCTCCCGTTCGGGGGTTCGAACCGCCATTCTGCTACTCCGCATAGCATCAGCAACCAGGCATCTTTCCACTGGACCACCGCCCCAAGACTGGTAGTCAAGGATTGGCCGACCAGTTTTCACATGTCTGATATACTGACACACTGACGATTCATATGGGACTATCTGTGGATGCACCTGCCACAATTCAATCCTACGCTTGTACGCCTATTGTACTCTGACTCCAGCACGGCTCTGGCAGTATATGTATTTTTATTTTATTGACGCACTGGCAGCGTGCGGCTTCAATTTCCATGTGCTAACTTAGCCGACAGTGATGCACCCATTAGTTTAATTTGTTGATCACCATCTCCCGGTTGGGGCATCAAACCGCCATTCTGCAACTCCACATAGCATCAGTAACCAGGAATCTTTCCACTGGACCACCGCACCAAGACTGGTAGTCAAGGATTGGCGACCAGTTTTCACATGTCTGATATACTGACACACTGACGATTCATATGGGACTATCTGTGGATGCACCCGCCACAATTCAATCCTAGGCTTTTACGCCTTTCCTACTCTGACTCCAGCACGGCTCTGGCAGTATATGTACTTTTATTTTATTGACGCACTGGCAACGTGCGGCTTCAATTTCCATGTG
>JAVVLW010004436.1:0-11773 GCA_034401795.1 Chaetoderma sp. LZ-2023a
AAGGATTTTAGGATAAATTTCTGAAAATCCAAGTGGGGTGTCAAAAATATTGATCAATCAAAACGTTTGATATGTTGAAGCCTATTGCCATTAGGATCGTTTCACACAAGTTTCGTTGAAAGTGAGCAATTGATTAAGTAGTAGTAGTAGCATTTTTAAGCTGTCTGGAAATTCTTTGGAAAATCCAAGATGGCCACCAAAAAAAATCAACCAATTAAAATTTGGAATAGAGGATCTAGATCCTACCACCATAGGATCCTTCCAGCCAAATTCGTTTTAAACTGGATGGACGGATGGACAATGGACAGTTGCGATGTCATAAACTCACACTCATATGGAACAGTAGTATCTAAACAAAAACTAACACTTATCAGCCAAAAATGGCTTCTGCAGTGGTCTTAAGAAATGTCCATTTGCAGACCAAAAGAAGACTATTTTTGAAAATTTATCACTGGAATGACTAGCTCGATAACCGAGCCAGTCATTCCTGTGGTAAACTTTCAAAAATAGTCTTCTCTTGGTCTGCAAATGGACATTTTCTAAGAGAAAATTTAACTTTTCTTGAACAAATTAAATGGTTAACGGGTTAAGCCCCAAACTTGTTCAAGAAATTTTACATTTTCTCATAGACCAAGAGATTATTTTTGAAAATTTATCAATGGAATGACTGGCCCAGTCATCAGACAATAACTTCCACGGGGAATAACTGTGGACATGCTTAATATTTTGAATACAATTTCACTGAAAGTTGTTTGTGGCTTATTTTTCCAAATTGGACGGGAAGGATCCTATCGGTGTAAGCTTCAAAGAGACATATACATGCGTATATATATATATCTGATTTGATTGGCAGTTGCCTTGTATTTTGAGTAAATCATCAGAGACTTATGTGGCCTAATTTCAACCAAACTTCAAACCATTTAATTTCAAAATATTCAACAGACTAAGTTTTATATGGTAAAGAATATTCTTTATCTGAGATTTGTCATAGAAAGGCTTAAAACAAAACAAAACAACAGATGGGGGGGGGGGGGTAGCTTCGGTCAGTTCCCCAAAAATATTTCATGTACAAAGAAAGATTATGGTGGATGACCGTGAACCTTAATTTTGACTGGAAGCTGTTGCTGCTTCTTAATCGCAACATCATCTGGGAGTCAAATTAATTTCAAAATCTTGCTTGTATGTAACTGATAGTGTAATATTATTTCAAAATCTTGCTTGTATGTAACTGATAGTGTAATATTATTTCAAAATCTTGCTTGAATGTAACTGAAAGTGTAATAATATTATTTCAAATATGTAAATAACACAGTAAATGTTTATTTAACTACTTAACCTTCAAGACGGCCCAAAAATGCCTTTCGCAGTAGTTTTCGGAATTGTCAATTTGCAGACAAGTTATTTTTGAAAATTTACCACTGGAATGACTGGCGATAGCCGAGCCAGTCATTATAGTGGTAGATTTTCAAAAATAATCTCTTGTTCTACAAATGAATATCGTCTATGAAAAAAATTTAAATTTTAATAAACAAATTTGAGTTAAATGATTAATATGCAGTAACCTGCACTTGAAGAAGACAGCTTCTTTTTTCCATTAACATCTGTCACATAATCCATGATGATGTCACTAACTCCTGCAATGTGCACTAAGCAATTCACCGAACAATTCCGCTCATCTTCAAAATGGACTATTATAGACTATTACAGTGATAGGAGCACTTTAGGGGCACGTATGATCAGCGAACGAAAAGAAGAAGGAGAAGGAAGGTCGACCAATAATTTATATATGTGAATTGAAAAGGCGCTATTGAGGCTTTATTATCAAGCAGTCAAATAAAACGACCTAGACTCGCCCAACTTATGTAATGCTGGAAGTTAGTCAATTTAGGCGTCTTAACCGGTTAAATTACAAAATGGTGCCTTCTGTCGTCTTGAGAAACGTCCATTTGCGGGGTAAGAAAGAATAATTTTTTTAATTTAACTACTGGAATGACTGGCTCGGTTTAATGGAGGCAGTCATTCCAGTGGTGAATTTTTTAGAAATCGTCTTCTTTTTGGAATCCAAATTGACATGCAATAATTTTTCATGACCGGTGTTGGGTTAAATATGTAAAACCAGATCTCCTTCACACACCAATATATTATATTACTTAACTGCCAACCCGCTGACTTTCCACCCGGCCAGATTTTCCATGGCGGTTAACTCTGAATATATTGAATATTTTGAAAACAATTTGACTGAAAGTTGTTGGTGGCTAAGCCACCAACAACTTTCAGTCAAGTTGTTTACAAAATATTCAGCAGGTCGAGAAACATTGCCAATTGAAATTATTTTCTGGAGGCTTTACAGACGTCAGATAGTTAATTTTATTCTCTTTTCTTATGATTTAAACCACGTATTAATTTTTGAGACAATGTTGACGTAATTTCTTATTGCCTATTTTGACAGCAACAACTTTCAGCAACATTGTTTCTAAAATTTACAACCAACCTTTCCTAATACTAACTAATTTGACACATAACTAACTTGTGAATGTCGAGTGATATGGGTTAACGCGCTACCCGATCATGCCTTAATTTTCCATGTATATTTTGTAATAGTCTTTTTGTAAAATGATATGAGAATGAGCAGACAAAATAAGGGGTTTTTTTTGCCCTTGAGTCTAAGATTTCAAACATTAACTGTACATTTCATGGCTCATTGCTGTTTTAGCAATTATAACAGAAGTTTGCTATGACAGTCATGACAAAAAAACAACTCTGCAATGGTCTTGGGGCGTGGCTATTTGAAACGCCCACAGAAGAGTATTTTTTAATATTTACCACTGGAATTACTGGCTTGGTAACCGAGGCAGCCATTCCAGTGGTAAATTTTCAAAAATAGTCATCTCTCGGCCTGCAGATAGACACCGGCTAAGTAAAAACTTGAATTTTCTTTACCATTAAAAAAATTCAGTGATAAATTTACATAAATGGCCTAAAATTAAAATTACTTTGAAAAATGTTGACTATCAAAATGTTTAATCGCTATATTAAGTAGTATTGTGAGCGCTCTGAGGCGATGTTGACACAAGACGGGTTAATAAGTTTTCATGAAGTTTCTGTCCCGTAATCCTGTCATCATACTAACATACATAAGCTTGCGTGATTATTGCTTTGAGTGATCACGCACGATTGATTATTTAAGAATAATCGTGATCACTCGATTAAAGGTGCATATTCACACCAGAACGCTTGAAAATAAAATTGTTAAAATTGTATTCTTTTATAGGCTTAAATTATGTGTCGCTATGTAATGAAACGAAATACATCTTAACATATGATGATTTCATTCCATATAAATTAATATAATTTTTTAAGTTACGAAATTGAAATAGAGGCACGAGCCTCTATTTCAATTTTGCAACTTAAAAAAGTATATTAATCTATATGGAATGAAATCATCATATGTTAAGATTTATTTCGTTTCATTACATATAGGCTCACAGTTTAAGCCTCTAAAAGTACATAATCTAAACAATTTTATTTTCAATAATTTTGCTGTGAATCTGCACCTTTAATCAGCCTGGATACAAATTACCCAGACATAACAACAAAAGCATATCAATGATGAAAGTTGCAATGGTGTTTAGAAATGTCAATTTGCAAGGCAAGAGAAGAAATTTTTTGCAAATGTATCACTGGAATGCTTGGGTCAATTCTCGAACCAGTCATTCCAGTGATACATTTTCAAAAATAAATACTCTTCTCTTGGCCTGCAAGTGGACATACATTCCCTGAGAAAAACGTAAATTTTCATGACTGAACTAATTAAACAGTAATTAAAATGTTGGAATCGAAATGTTATTCTGCAGTAGAAATTATTCATGATTATTCGATTGTATAATTTTTAATCATATAAATACACGATCTAAAAAATAATGGTGATTTTCGATTTAATCACAATCGCGCAAGCCTAAATATTACGCCTAGTCACATAGCTCCGTTGTACATGGTGGTACTTGCAGTAGTAGTCCTTTGATCTCCAGCTAGGTGACGTAACATCACAGACCCGATCAATGTGAATTACCCACAATTCAGTCCGCCAATCATTATCAGAATTCTTTTACTTCTTATCGAGCAATTCCATTGGTGGAAATTGACTGACCCCAGCTCATTGTTTATATCTATGAAGTTTCATAAGCTTAGTGCAGACATCAAAAGCCTGCAAGCGCGGTACTTGATACAAGAGGGTAAAACGCTAGCTTTTCCAAATTTGTTCGGATTTTAATGATTGCTTCTGACCACACCACAAGGTGTGGAATCATAGTGCTTGGTCACACCACATCTTATGTTAACATTTGAGCAGAATCAGACAAGTAGTTTTCGAGATATACACAGATAAAGATATTTGATCCGATTTGGATCGGTGTTCTTTTATCCGGATCATGGTCAATGTCTAGAATATTAGAATCCTCTTGCACAGAAAGTTTATTCCCTGGGTTAATATTTGAGGAAAATCAGATCAGTGTTTTTTTAGATACATGTGCGGTCGGACAGACTCTCACACACACACACAGGCATGCACGCGCGCACGCATGCATGCACGCACACATGCAGCACACACACTCTTCCTTATGATGCCAGAGTAATAAAGTCCCCGCACTTATGCTTAACCCTCTAATGGTCAAGCCAGCCAGAACTACAATGTTCTTGAAAAATATCACTTGTAAGCCAAGAGGCGATTTTTTTTTTAAATGGTCCACTGTACTGACTGGTTCTGAACCAGTTATTCCTGTGGTACATTTTCAGAAATTCTCTTCTCTTAGCCTGCAAATGGACATTCAGTATGTCAAAATTTTAATTTTCTTAAAAAATCTTGACCACTAAACGTTTAAATTTGTACATGATCTAGTACAGCATTGTTTCTTTTAACCTGCATAGATAGTGCTTGTCCTGTTGTTGCCACTGTCTTGTTATTCTTAACACATTTGTTAACTGTCTGGCTGCTCAGTTTTTGCAGACGACATAATCCAAAGGGATATATCTCTGAACCAGCTAAATATTTTGAAAACAATTTGACTGAAAGTTGTTGGTGGCCAAGCCACCAACAACTTTCAGACAAACTGTTTTCAAAATATTCAGCCAGTCAGGAGTTTTCGCTTATTGAAATTATTGTCTGGTGCCTTGTAGCAGCCAGACAGTTAATTATAACTCTGGTTCTACTGAAGGGATCTTCTTCAAACTTTGGTGGAAGTTTGCTCGTTGGGTCCGGAAGATGGGTGTCATTAGGTTGGGTAAAACCCTAAAACGAAACAGCTTTCACTGTTTCCAAAATTTACACTTTTTATCTCATGACAGCCCAATTGAAAAATATATCAATGACGCGGGATATTGGACAAATTTGTTCTTGTTATAATAAATCATTACTCACTATCTGGGGAATCGATAATATGTAAAGGATTTGATCAATATAAATAACATTTGTCAAGAAATTATTTGCATAAGATTTCTATATAAAGAAAATGTGCTTGAATACACATATAATACTAGAATGATATACTAAGATGTCGTTTTAAACTATATTACCCAGCAACAATATTGTAAAATGAGGGCATAAATCTCATGTGGGGCCATAATTCCATCATAATAAATACCAAACATAAGTTATTTAACAGTTTGCCTGCTGTCTTTCTTTAGGCTACATCTTCCATGGGGTTTAATTTGGATATGCTGATTATTTTGAAAAACAATTTGACTGAAAGTTGTTGGTGGCTAAGCTACCAACAACTTTCAGTCAAATTGTTTTCAAAATATTCAGCAAGTCTTGAGTTAATGTTGATTGAAATTATTGTCTGCTGGCTTGCAACAGTTAAATTCATTCTTCAAGTATCTGAAAGTATTTGTATTTGAAAGGTATTGTAGACAAACGTATTTGTTTTTTTAATTACAAAAAAGCACATATCAAAATACAAGATAAACGCTGCGGTTGTTCGCAAAAGTCACTCAGTAAATGTGTTCCATGTTTGGTTATGTGCTAAAGATGCCAGACGACACCTGGACAGAGCCTTGGAATTGGCCTGAATGAGAGCCAGTAAACATAAAGCCAAGATATCATTGCATAAAAGCGGGGAGAAGATTGGCCTTGGTGTGATCGACTGTTAATCAGCAGGGCGGGTGGCAAACGAGCAATCAGTGGTCAACATATAGGCAATCTCCTTCACTCCTCACTGCCTCTCTCCACCCAGGAGTATAAATGGATACCAGTGGAAGTGGGGAAGTTACGATTAATAAACTGAAATATAAAACCGGCCTAGATATGGTATGAATGAGACCTGGAATCAGGGACAGGATAGACACCAACCAAACCAATAAGTTCACTGCATAACTCTGTTTAGCATGCTGCGAGGTAACGTCATGAAAATAGGCCTCGGTACATTCAGATCAAGAATGGATCTCAGGAAGCTAAAGAGAAGAGAAGACAAAGGTGAATATTGTGACTGATTGCACCTGTAGGACCATCAGTTCTATGACAGCATCGTAAAGAATTTGTCAGTTCTGGTCTATAGATACAATAGAGGGATTTATTTATCGCAATGCCCCGCCCATTCTAGTTAGGTTCCACCCACACAGTGTCCGTGTTGGAATCGATCGCACCCTGAATTCCCAGAATTCCAATATCAAGGTAACTTATATACAGGTAAGCTGGTGAATATTTTGAAACTAATTTGACTGGGTGCAGTTGCTGCCATAGTGTTTATCAAATAGTAAATCCATCAAAGGCATACAATTTGCACACTTGACGGACTATTCCAGCTTCATGACAGAATATTCTCCATTAATTATGATTGTGACCGCAGTCTGTATGGGACATAATTGATTATGATGTCATATACTTGAGTGACAGATTGGATTCATCCATTCTCTTACCTGATAAGCGGAACTTCTGTTTAATGAGCGTGAATGCAGCAAATGCCATTTCTCATTCGCCTGTTGTCTTCGTTGTCAGAGTAATAATATCCAAGGGTTGGAGAAAATAATCAACTTACTATTATTACAGTCATATATTTCTGATTAATGTCTGATAATTCACCAGTTGCTTGTTGCCATGGTTTCAGTACGCTGGTCAAGCGTAAATCACAACATATTATCCAAAAAATGTCACAGGTGGTGCTATAGAATGTGTGAGAAGTAAAGATTATTTAATCAATATCACAGAAAATAAACACATATTGAAAGTAACAGCGCGTTAATTCACAAAATTCCAGATAGAGTATTTTAATTGTGTGCAAAGTTAGACAAAGTTTCACCAGGTGTGGTCAGGTGATGTGTGTGATGCCTATGATGGTGAGCTAATATTGGTCCAGACGTGTAATTTAAATATTGTTAACAATCGCAACTCTGAGAATTATTACAATCTCAAATCAATATAAATACAGACTCACAGTGGATTATTTTGAAACTAATTTGTCTGGCAGCTGTCAATACAACTCCAATGTGTTCCATTCAAATTAGTTTCAAAAGAATAAGAAGATATACTGTAACCCTTCCATCATCAAAATCGGTCAAGATAAATCATAATGTGTGCCTATAATTTCAAAATATTCAACAAAATATGTTAGACATCGTAAAGAATTTACTTTTTTGGGAATTTATCGATGAAAGGGTTAATTAACCATGACGTCTTTGACATTCGTCAGCGAGACGTCAGTGCTCAGATAATCGCAGTACATTATAATCTATGATACCGCTGAAAGCTTAATCTCATATTGCTATGACAACAGCAATATCACATTTCGTAATTAAATTAGCAAGCTGCTTTTTTAAACATTACCATAATGATATATCTTTATTTTATTGATTTCCGGAGAATACTGGAATGACTATCGATAAGCGAGCCAGCCATTCCAGAGGTTAATTTTAAAAAATACACTTCTCTTGGTCTGCAAGTGGATATTTTCTATGAGAAAATTAATTATTTTTTGGAACAAATTTGAGTGTTAAAGGGTTAACTATTGAACACATGTAGACTATAATCAGTTTTGTTGTTTTGATTATTATTTTACAAAACCTGAATCACGTACATCTGGTAATCTCCAAATAGATAGCTTGAAAAAAATTTAACTGCAAACTGTTGTTTTCAACATTCAATCAATTTGTTTTTAAATTACACACAATGACCTTTCAAAATCTTGATAGCATGAATTCATGTTTCTAAGAGCCAAGATTTCAGGATTGAATTGCCAAGACAGGCTCTCGACGTTAAATACAAAAAGGCACGTCTTATATCCTCCAGAATAACACATCAAATATAATGCTAAATTATCCGCATCACTGATTTTTATGTAAGTCTACTTTACAATAAATATTCTAAAGTTTTGTCTATAAATAAAGTACTTAAGAAATTTTAGAACCTATGTTTTCAGTTTTTAAACCCACTAGAGCCGGGGCAAAAGCAACAAAAAGAAATACTTTGGAACTGGTTTCACTGTTGCTAGCTCCCAGTCAAACTTAACATGTTTTCAAAACAAAATAAAATGTGCTGTTGAACAAGATCCCCAGGGGGCCTGTGTCGCTCATCTGGAACATAGGAAATCAAGTAGAACAGCCAAAAATCCTACATTTTGAGACAAGCTTTTATGTCCCTTAGTCCCTAATCTTATTTCCCAAATTGTGGCCTGATACATTCAGCACTTCTGTAGAAGATGGCCTTTAAAGAATTTTGCCAACCAAGGTCTCTTGAACAAAGTTGGTTCAGATGATATTTCATGAATTCTGAATCGATCACCCAAGCAGTTTCGGAGATTTTTAATGACATTTCCCAAAATCTGCTAAAATCTAAGATGGCCGTGGGCCAAAATTGGATCCCTATACCCTAAGGATGCTTCCTGTCACATATAATTGAAATCAGCCCAATGGCTCTCGAGAAGAAGACATGTTAGATTTCCCTTTGTTTTACTATGGGAGGATTCGGCATGAAAACAATCCAAGATGGCTGCCAAACCTGTTATCGGACAGTTTCGAAAGTGACAAATTTTAAATCAGCATATCCATAAACATAAAACTAATTTCGGCTTTAAAATCCATCAAATAAAAAAAATCCAAAATGGCTACCAAACATGCTACGTTTTGATTGGTTCAGTGCGGCCATGTTTTTTTACGTATCAACATCTTTTGAACATTCTTTAATGATCCTTAGTCCCTAATAATATCGTCCAAATTTCGGCCCGATCCCTTCAGCGGTTCTGGAGAAATCGTTCTTGAGAAAACTAGGTCATCCAAAATGGCTGCCAAATTATTTGGACAATCAAGTTTTCTTGAAAAACGATGGACACATGGCGGAGGGTCGCCTTTCAGGCCAGGTGAGCTAATAATTGTATTGGAAGGCAATGCTGCCATCTTCCAATCCAATTATATTCAAAATTCAACATAACATTTCTTAACATGTTTCTGTTTTTATTTTCGAAATGTGTTAACTTATTTATTAGCTGTACTGTGCATCAGTTAGTACATAAATGTCTAACGATAGAATTTAGCAGTAAATATGTCACAGTGATGATAGAATTTAGCAGTAAATATGTCACAGTGATGATAGAATTTAGCAGTAAATATGTCACAGTGATGATAGAATTTAGCAGTAAATATGTCACAGTGGTGATAGAATTTAGCAGTAAATATGTCACAGTGATGATAGAATTTAGCAGTAAATATATCAGTGATGATAAAAATTTAGCAGTGGCCAAAATGTGCTCTACACAAATGTACCAGTCAAATGAATAAACCCCTAGCAGTATGGAAGGGGCAGAAACATGATATCGCATACATTTTACAATCTTGAAAATAAAATTCACCTTTCAGCGCTGTTTTCAGTCATAGCGAATGGTGAATAATAGTACAATTCAGCTCCCTAAGACCAGTGTTTTCATATTATTCATCACGTGACCTACATCACGAAACATGCCACATGTTTTGGCTCCGGCTTGTTTCATGCTCTATTCAACACCCCCCCCCCCCCCCCCACACTCTAAGGTTTCCCCCAGTCGAATACGAACATTGTGTCACAGCGATGATAGAATTTAGCAGTAAATGTATCAATATATACATTTTAGCAGTAAATGTGTCACTGACTATAGCATTTAGCAGTAAATGTGTCATTGATATAGAATTTAGGATGTATTAATATAGAATTTAGCAGTAAATGTACCAATATATAGAATCTAGGATTAGATGTATCAATATGGAATTTATCAGTAAGTGTATCACTATATATCACTATATATCACATATCATTCTCAGTCTCCCAGCGTGATTGAATGCAATCTGTCATGTTCCAGAGCAATAATTTATATAGATTCTATGTTAATATAATAAACACGTTTTCATTTTATACAAGATTCTATGGAAATAGAAATAGTTGTATCCATGGCGACGAACTGCTGGATCTATAAAACACATCAAGAGTTGCTGATTTAACTCATATGGAATAAAGAGCAGAAATAATGTCATGGCTTGTAAGTTAGACTGTGGTGTGCGTGCGTGCGTGCGTGAGTGCGTGCTCACATATGCAACCAACATTACGCCACAAATGAAACAAAATGTACACTACAGTAAATGTCTGTATTTGACTGGGACCTTTCTGTAGAGTAAATTTACTCGCGAAGTTGCCAAAATGTGCTCTACGCAAATGCACCAGTCGAATGAAAAAACTCTAGCAGTATGGACATGATGGAAGGTGCAGAAACTGACTAAATCGCTTAAATATTACTATCTGGAAAATAAAATCCACCTTTCAGTGCTGTTTTCAGACCTAGTGAATGCTGAATACTAATAATAGAATTCATCTTCTAAGTCCTGTATTTTCAGATTTCACATCACGTGACATACTTCGCGAAACATGCCACACGTTTTGACTCCGGCTTGTTTCGTGCTCTATCTTTTTCCAGGAAATACCAGTCGAATAAGAAATATACTTTATGGAGCCAATACACTCTAACCTTTTGCCCATTCGAATACAGCCAATATCCACAGGCATGTAAATTTTAAAATAACAGAATTGACCCGATAAATCAGAGATACAGTACAATAGACCATAAATAAAATTTTACAATGAAAATCAAATGTTTATGAATTCTGTTTAGAAGAATAACAGTACAAATCTTCTTTAGCCAAAAACAAAAATACTCGCCAATTTTTCTCACGTAATACTTTGAGAATTTTCTAGTAAATATACCATATGCAGGATTACAATTTCCCATGTAAGAATACTATAATGACCAGCTTTAACGGATTATTATCTTGAATTAATTTTACGGAAAGTAGTTGCGATAATCTTCCAGTTAATTTCGTTCCAAAATAGTATATAGCTTATAGATCAGTTAATGGCTTCCTTGAGCTTACGATACTATAGTGTGATTGTTGGAATGAAAATCAAACGCCAAGATAAAACATTAACCATCGGATATCCGATGCCTGAAGTGTTAACAGTCCCTTGAGATTTATAAAGAAATCACACTTTATTATGGTATGAGAGCCTGCCATGCCTGCCATGCCTGCCGACAAATTAAGTAAGTTAATTAAGTCCAACAAAGGACAATGTTATAGACTAAATATTCATGAACTTGAACCAAATTTCTAACCTTACTATAGTCGTTAACCCTTGCCACTCTGATGTCAATATTCTATGTTTTACTGTGTCAAATGCAAAGAAACTCGTGCAGTTTTCAACAATTTTGGTGGATGATGTTGCTGTTTATGACAGCAACATCGTCCACCAAATCTGTTGAAAAATGAACAC
>JAVVLW010004438.1:0-85755 GCA_034401795.1 Chaetoderma sp. LZ-2023a
GTGCACATTCACACCAGAATGCGTGAAAATAAAATTGTTTACTTTTAGAGGCTTTATTTGCGTATCTCAATGTAATGAAACAAAATTAATTTTAGCATCTGATGATTTCATTCCGTACAAATTATTATACTATTATTTAATTGTGAAGTTGAATTAGGGATGTCTCTTATTTAATTTCACAGCTTAAAAATAATATTAATTTAGACGTAATGATATTAACATTTGTTCGGATTTATTTCGTTTCATTACATCTAGGCCCACGATTTATGCCTCTAAATGCATACAATTTTAACAAATTCATTTTAAAGCTTCCGCTGGGAATGTGCCCTTTTAACAGCAGGCGCTTTCATGCAATATAAATTAATGTGATTTTAGTTGTGAAATTGAATTAGTGACTCGTAACACTAATTCGACCTCATAAAAAACATATATGAACTATTCCGTGTAATTAATTTAAGGTGCTCAATTTAAGTCTCTAAATGTACAGATTTTTAACAGTTTTAGTACGAGGCACTCTGGTATGAATTTAACATACATTATGTTGACTATTTTGAAACTAAATTTGACTGGAACTTGTAGCTGCCATAACCAGCAGCAGCCGTCAGTCAAATTATTTTTAAAATATTCAGCAGTTTATATGCATAGTTACCTTGATTTTTAGATTCTGAAAATTTAGGTTTCAATTTTTTTAATATATTCCAATGCATGTAAAATTGAACGGAGCTTAGCTAGAAATGGGCGGGGCATAGCTAGAAATGGGCGGGGCATAGCTTGAATGAGAGCATAGATCTGGTGCTGATTCATATTTGACTCCGCGATACCCTGACATCATGTCCAGGAGAAGTACAAATACTCTGAGTCGTTCAAAGACACTGAAGCACCAGTTTCAAAGGCATTAAATAACATTCGTACTCCACCTGTATATGATCTGCGCGTGTCATAGAGGACGACCACAGTGCACGACTAGTGAGTAATGAGGACAGTTTCTAAGGAGTCTGTGGCGGTATGCACCATGCACGCCGCTAGACTGAGACACGCAGTTTAAAAGATGTCCAGCTGCTACCGTCTCGGTACAGAATCCACATAACGCTATTCCACCCGTTTAGTTTCTCTACTGTGGTCATGATTGATGCAATCTAAAACTGTTGTAAACTAGAATGGTGATTGCATTTTAATTATCTACGAGAATAGATCTAGAAGATGTACTTACAACGCATCCTGGATATGCCGCATCTTCTCCCAGACTGTGACGAAAGGACAGTACTTGATTGTGTGAGCCAAGTCTCCAGAAACACCACACTTAGGACACGTGTAACGTCTGAGCACAGGACACGTGGTTCTGCCACGCTCATCCTTCAGAACATGGCCGCCATACACGGACGGTGGCTCTCCATTGTTCTTACAGAATACGCACATAGGGTTAGACTTCTTCCGGCTATTGCCGTATCCACCGGCTGTATGTATAAACGAAGGTTTAATGGATGATCTGACGTCACAGACTGGTAGGAATTGATCTAATGTAAGTTTCTGACGGGTGCTGATAAGATAGATATCAATGTCATCAAGGTAACATTCGACACCATTAACGTGGAAATCATACTGAGTGAGACGAACCTCGTCCAACTGTTCCAAAGGTGGGTAGTTGAAGACAAGAGCGTCGAAGTCAATATGGCATTGTTCTGATTCGTTTGAACTCACACGATCATCGTGTTTACTGTCAATTTGGCTCCAGGTGTCGCAGTCTTGTGGGTGTATTTCGAACGATGAGAGATCCATCGGTGTCGCCTCTAGGAAGTCATCAGTTTCAGAGGAGCATGGTGACACTGAGCCGAGTGAGTCTGTGGAGAAACTGCAGGAGAGATGCTGCTCTCTGGAACAACAGCCCTGATCGTCACTGAATCTATTCGCCATTACTTATAATATCGGTATCACAAAGACCGAATTCAAATCAATTTTGGGAACTTTAAAACGATATCTCAATAACTGTTATAAGTAAGACGCTGGCAACGACAAAATCACGATGCTGGATATAGATTTTCGTTGACCTTATATACCCTTCTTGCGATGGCATCAAGTACAGTTTATGAAAACAGCACTGTCGGAATCTACTCTTATCGGGCTCATAATGCACACGTGGCGTCGGCAAAGTGTCGCGTACGCCGCACGTGAGCCAGGAGGGACAGCAATAGACACCCTCCTTCGCTAATAAACACCCAATCAATCCCCTTTGATTAGGGCGGAGAGCTATACAGGGACATGCGTGTAGAAACTACTCAAACATAAACAATCTATCAGTAGATGTGATTTTGACACTACGGAGTCAATGAAGAGTAAATTTAAATGGTATGAAATTTGATTTTAAAAATCAATGTCATAATTCCTTTGGACACCTTTGCTGTCACCAGCCTGAATACAGCAACAACTTCTCAAATTTAGTCCATGTTATTTGCAGACGGCAATCTTCTCTCATACTGACTCTTTTACTTAAACGATCGTTAATGAAAATTCTTGCATTAAGCACCTGTATGATATTTCATTGCATCAATTTCATAAGCCAAATTTGGCGCGACTTAGGCAACCTATTAAAAATGCGCACTCACGCACACACGCACGTACGCACAATGACACAGTTATGTTTACTTGCTGAAGGGTGGTTAGGTCGTAATGGTCCAATTATATATTCATCTTTATTACAAATTAAATAATATGTTTATATTTTGTGTATTAACTTGATGAGTCTTGTCCAAGGTGGTATGCATACAATACGCCGTTAGAGAAATATACGCGTGTTTACTTGAAAATGCACAATGTCAGCAACATAATCTTCCAGAAGTTCACTTATTGCGTCTTTTCAACCCAGCACATGTAACCACATGTTATCCTGGGCTTACTCCAGACTCACTCGGGATCTGAATCGAAGACTTTCCACGTATCAACCCGCGCTGGATGGATCGGTTGATGGATCCGTCTTGTTGATCAATCAGCAGATCAAGTCAGCAAATCATTGCGTCATTCTTTCGTTGGCTGGCCGGTTGGACGGTCGGTCGGTCGGTTGGTTGGTTGGTTGGTTGGTTGGTTGTTTGGTTGGTTGGTTAGTTGGATTATTGGTTGGTTGCTCGATTGATTGGTTAGTTGGTTGGCTGGTTGGTTGGTTGGTTGGTTGGTTGATTGATTGGTTGCTTGTTTGATTGGTTGATTGGTTGATTGGTTGATTGGTTGATTGGTTGATTGGTTGATTGGTTGATTGGTTGATTGGTTGGTTGGTTGGTTGGTTGATTAGTTGGTTGATTGATTGCTCAGTCAGTCGGTCGGTCGGTCGGTCGGTCGGTCGGTCGGTCGGTCGGTCGGTCGGTCGGTCGGTCAGTGGGTCGGTGGGTCGGTGGGTCGGTGGGTCGGTGGGTCGGTGGGTCGGTGGGTCGGTGGGTCGGTGGGTCGGTGGGTCGGTCGGTCGGTCGGTCGGTCGGTCGGTCGGCCGGTCGGTCGGTCGGTCGGTCGGTCGGTCGGTCGGTCGGTCGGTCGGTCGGTCGGTTGGTTGGTGGTTTGGTTGGTTGGTTGGTTGGTTGGTTGGTTGATTGGTTGGTTGGTTGGTTGGTTGGTTGGTTGGTTGGTTGGTTGGTTGATTGGTTGGTTGGTTGGTTGGTTGGTTGGTTGGTTGGTTGGTTGGTTGGTTGGTTGGTTGGTTGGTTGGTTGGTTGGTTGGTTGGTTGGTTGATTGATTGGTTGGTTGGTTCGTTGGTTCATTTGGGTCACTGGCTCGTTAGCCGGGTTGTTGGATGATTGGTTCGTTCATTCGTTGGTTCGTTGGTTCGTTCATTTGGTGCTTGGTTGCTTTGTTCGTTGGTTGGTTCGCTGGTGTGGTGGTTCGATGGTTGGTTGGTTGGTTCGTTCATTCGTTCATTGGTTGTTTGGTTGGTTGGTGGTTCGTTGTTTGCTTGTTTGTTTGATTGGCTGGTTGGTTGGCTGGTCGGTCGGTCGGTCGGTCGGTCGGTCGGTCGGTCGGTCGGTCGGTCGGTCGGTCGGTCGGTCGGTCGGTCGGTCGGTCGGTCGGTCGGTCGGTCGGTCGGTCGGTCGGTCGGTCGGTCGGTCGGTCGGTCGGTCGGTCGGTCGGTCGGTCGGTCGGTCGGTCGGTCGGTCGGTCGGTCGGTCGGTCGGTCGGTTCGTTCTTTCGTTCGTTAATTCGTTCCTTTATTATGTCAATCCTTCAATCGGTGGACAGGCGGGCGTGCGGTTGGGTAGACGAAACGCTGGTGAGCGGTATGGCCGGTCGGGTACTCAGTTCCTTCCTTCTCATTTGTAAATTTATCATTACAAGGATTTGTTTATTCTTTGCAATGTAGAATTAATTATTTTCATATATATATGAAAATAATTAATTAACGCATTGAATTCTTATTCATGTCCATTGCTATACCAATACATGCTGTTTGTAAACTAAATTCAATCGACAAAACTAGTGTCAAGTTGTTGTTTAATTTTCGGGAACAAATGCCGTAAGGCGTCCTATCAAATGTAAGGTAAAGATATTGTTTGTCTTCGGACATTACAACAGTTAATCACATTCAATGTGACGAATCCCTGGCGTACACGGTGATAGTCAATCAGAGACACTTTCTATCCACGGGAATTTGCTGCTTAAGCTAAGTGAGTTTTCACAAATGACAGGTTTGTTTAACTTATCTAGAAAGTTTTTCTAGAATTCTAAAGTTTGTCAAGCACCTCTCTTACTCCAAGAGATGCATGTACGAGGTGATTATGTTTGCCGTTCCAATCAGACAGTTCAGATACAATGACAAAGTAAAAATTTATTATGCTAAATATTTTAAAACTGAGTTAACTGGAAGCTGTCGCGAATATTCAACATCTTAGCTGCATGATTACTGTGGAATTGGTGTGCTGTCTGGTACTTCAAGGTTTTTACACTTTCAGGACGAAGTTGGCCAAAATCGGCATCTACAAAGGTATTGCGGAATGCCTATTTGTAGGCCAAAAGAAGCTAACCGAGCCAGTCATTCCAGTGGTAAATTTAATAAGCAAATATATATAATCTTTATTTTTTTAATACAATTTTGCCATTAAAGGTATGTTGTTGTTGTTGTTGTTGTTGTTGTTGCTGTTGTTGTTGTTGTTGTTTGTTTTGTTGGTTGGCTGGTTTGTTGGTAGTTTGGTTGGTTCGTCTGTCGGTCGTTGGATGGTTCATTAGTTCGTTGTTTGTTTGTTTGTTTATTTGTTTGTTTGTTTGTTTGTTTGTTTGGTTGGTTGGTTGGTTGGTTGGCTGGCTGGCTGATTGGTTGGTTGGTTTGGGTGGTTGGATGGTTGGTTTGTTGGTTTGCTGGTTTGTTGGTTGGTTGGTCGGCTGCTTAGTTGATTGATTGGTTTGTTGGCTGGTTGGATCCTTCGTTCGTTCGATCCTCCATTCCGTCTTTGGTGGTGTTGGTATTGTTGTTGTTGTTGTTGTTGTTGTTGTTGTTGTTGTTGTTATTGTCGTCGTCCTTTGTGGTTATGGTTGTTGTGGTTGTTGTTGTCACCGATAGATCTCTCATCGTTCGAAATACATACATAAGACTGCGACACCTGGAGCCAAATTGACAGTGATGACGAGGATCGCATGAGTTCAAACAAATCAGAACAATGCCATATTGTGTTTGACACTCTGGTCTTTAACTATCATCAACATTTTGAAGAGTTGGACGAGGTTCGTCTCACTCAGTATGATTTCCACGTTAATGGTGTCGAATGTGAACTTATCAGCACCCGTCAAAAACAAATATTAGATCGATTTATATCAGTGTGTGACGTTGGAGCGTCCATTACACCATCGTCTGGACGTCCTCCTGCAGCCTCTCCTCATAGAGCCGGTGGATACGTCAATAGCCGGAAGAAGTCCATCCCTATGTGTGTATTCTGTAAGATCAATGGAGAGCCAATGTCCGTGTATGGCGACCATGTTCTGAAGGATGAGCGTGGCAGAACCACGTGCCATGCTGTCAGACGTTACACGTGTCCTAGGTGTGGTGTTTCTGGAGACTCGGCTCACACAATCAAGTACTGTGTTCTCGTCACAGTCTGCATATGCATGATGCTTCATAAGTACACATTCTAGTTAGATTCTCTTAGATAATTAAAATATATTCACCAGTCTAATTTACAATAGTTGTATACTGCAGCGGCCAGGAAGACGTTATAGAAACTACACGGGTGGAATAGAGTTATGTTGCTTAGGTGGTGAAACGTCAGCGGCTCAGAGCCTTTTTTATATTGAGAGTCCCAGGTTCGTGGCATGGTAATACTATCACAGAATCCTTGGAAATCGTGCATCGCAAAGTTAAACCTGAATCAGCACCAGATCTATGCTCTCATAGAGGAATACATTTCAAGCTATGCCCCGCCCATTTCTAGCAAAGCTCCGCCCATCTTTACGCGTGTTGGAATAGATGTCAAACGTTGACAACTTAATTCCAAGAATCTAAATCTCAAGGTAACCATGCAGGTAAGCTGGTGAATATTATGAAACTAATTTGAGGACAGCAACAACGTCCAGTCTAATTAGGTTCAAAATATTCCACAGAATGTTGAGTAAATTTACACCAGAATGCTTGAAAATAAAAGCCTTAAATCGTATACTTTTAGAGGTTTAAATTGTGTATCTTAATTTAAACGCGTGAATTAGATCTTAGCATATGTTAACATATATGATGACTTCAATTTCATTTCGTAAATGTTTTTTATTATCAGGTCGAATTAGGGATACGAGTCCCTAATTCAATTTTACATCTAAAATCACATTAATTTATACGAAATAAAATCACTATATATTAAGATTTACTGCGTGTCATTATTTTATCTTATGGTACACATATTAATCATTTAAAGGTTTAACAATTTTATTTTCATGCGCCGTAGGGCGAATGTGGCGTTTAAATTGTAAATTTTTGAAAGACATTTTTGCGAACTTTACTGCATGGATTTTCAACTTTCGCGATGGATGTTTATCATTTTGATTTTGACGTCAGCTAGCATGTGACGTATTTGATTGTGACGTCAGGTACTTGAAGTTCAGGTCCGGGATAGTGACGTAGTGTGTACATAATGTGCTCCGTGTGTATGAAGACATATGGTTGGGTGTGCACCCATAGACCCATTGTATACACCCATGGAACGATAGTCTAGTGTTGAATACACCCAACAGAGGGAGCGATTTCTGGATATGTCGCGCCCATTTCGAGCTAAGCCCCATCCATGCGTTACACGTGGTTGGATCGATTTATGTACTCAGAATCCCATTCCGGGTAAGCTGTTGAATATTTCGAAACTAATTTGACCGGGTGCTGTTGCTACCTAAGGCAGCTACAGCACCCAGTCATATTGGTTTCAAAATATTCAACATAATGTTTACTAAGTAGTAAATCAATTCGTACACTTGATTTGAATTCCATAGCTTCTTGACGAAATATTGTCTGTAAATTACTATTGTGACTTCAACATATATGTGACGTAATTGATTATCACGTCGATACTTGAGTAAAAGATTGGAGTCATCAAATATTCCAGTTATCGCAACCCATAAACACCTGGGGTTTTTTCATACACCCTATTAAATATTACATTACAAGGATTACCATGGCAAATATTAAAGGGATGCTATTGGCATTTCAAATGTTCTATTGTAAGCCTACCGATAGACTATGGGATATACAGTCCATGGCGTTTATATATCTCGACGCATTTCTTTATCCGTATCGCAATTTATTGATGTTTTTAGCGCTAGTTTTGAGCCGTGGTCGCCGCCATTCTGTGTCGTCATGTGATCGTGTGATATCACGTAGGAGCAGATACAGCACAATTGTATTATGTAGCGAATATCTTGTTGAATAGCTTGAAAAGGCGGCAAGAGCTTCCAGTCATATTAGGTTCAAAGAATTCACAAAAAAGCACAATCACCACCACGCCCACGAGCCCCACCACCACCACCACCACCACCGCCACGGCACCATCACCACCACTACCACCACCACCACCACCATCACAACCACCACCACCAAACCACCACCACACCACAATCACCACCACCACAACTACCAAGGCACCGACACCACCACTACAACCACCACCACCACCACAGCTGTTACTACTACTACTACTACTACTACTACTACTACTACTACTACTACTACTACTACTACTACTACTACTACTACTACTACTACTACTACTACTACTACTACTACTACTACTACTACTACTACTACTACTACTATTACTACTACTACTGCTGCTGCTGCTGCTGCTGCTACTAATACTACTGCTACTGCTACTGCTACTACTACTACTACTACTACTACTACTACTACTACTACTACTACTACTACTGCTACTACTACTACTTTTTTATTGATAACACGATCAATGGATCGTGCGGAAAACCCTTTCATATCCAAAAATATATAAACGACTGACGTACAAATGATACAACATACAAACAGTAAATAAACGGCAACCTTTCAAAAAACCATCTCTTTATTTGAGTATAATAAAATACTTCAAAATAGCTGCTCAATAAATATACATATTTAACTCTTTGAACTCCAAGAAATCATTTTTATTTTAATAAATATTATGTTGAATATTTTGAAACACATCTAACTGGGAGTGGTTCCTGCGGCAACGGGTTCAACCCAATCAGTTTCAAAACACCCAACAGCTTACATGCACGATTGTCCAGAACGTGGAATTCGTGGAAGTCTGGGTTCAAAGGATTAAATGTTAATTAACATTAAAAATGTAATTACATATTAATCAGTCTTTCCGTCCTAACAGTATTTTTGAAATATCTGTTCTGTCAAAGTAGGTATATACTAATAACATAAGCACCATATGTTCATTATTATGACCAAATTAAACATCTAGTATGCTCTATTCTGAATAGGTCCGGGTAATCTTTTATATAGCCTACAAAGCGCGAGCATTTAAACGCAAACACTTTGTCAGCAGTGCGGCGTGCAATAGTAATATTTCCGCGGCATTTGAATATTTCTCTTTACTTTTTAGAGAGATTTTAAAATTATGACAAAACTTGCTACTATTTAATAACGATCTTAGCTACAATGATAAGGCGGTTGCAAAATATAATACTGGATCGTTTGTAATTCATAAACATAGGATGAGTTTAAACCAGAATTTCACAGTGCATTTTGCGCTGTCCAAAACAAATAACAGACGACTGATCATTTTGAAACCGAATGACTGGAAGCGGCAGTTACATCAGGCTGCAACAGCCTCCATTCAAGCGATTTTCTATCAAAGGGTAAATCTACATTAAAAATGTATTGTTAAAAATATACTTCCATAATCAATTGACAAGGATGTAATATAAATGTTAAAATATTTACGTATTCGGCACATTAAATGAACGGTTAAATAATCACGGCGGTGTTTTGATGGACAGATTGCCATTTTCAAATGATGTTAATCTACCTCTGCACCATATTCTTTTAAACGTTCTGCGATTTCGTGTTTTAATATACTTATGGCATTCGCCTCTAACACGATGTGACAATAACGCATAAAATATCCCATTTAAACATTTTAAAAGATCGGGTGTGAGAGTAGCATTTGCATCATGCACTACGGAGCAGCGATGTTTCGAAATGCTCCAAATTCCTATGCTTAAGCAGACTAACACAAAAACTTTATTATTCATTTGTAGTGACTCATTTGCAAGGTCGTGAAGCAAAATATTGTGTGGTGTTATGTCCGATGTAGGAACACCGAGGTCTTATAAAATCCTACTTACATACACCCAGAACTGAGCTACAACATGGTATTCAACGAATAGATGTCCAATGTTTCCTCAGAGCTTACACAGAAAACGCACTTATTATCTTCTTTAGCACACAGTTTTGCGTTTGTCATGAGATGTTTAACCCAACGTTTTCTGTGTATTAGTCTCCAAACTACATCTCTTGCCTGATTGGGAATATTCGGTAAATATATGTTTTTCCATATTACCTCCCAGTTCGGAATATTATGACCATGCTGCTCCCATGCATAAATAGCTCTTGGAAGTGTAGCATGTAGTTCCCTAAGGAGCTTATACCAGCTGCTTACAGCCATTCTGCAGGAAAATTCCTTATCATTACTGATGAATTTTAGTTCAGGTTCCTCATCAGTAAGATCGGCAGTAGTAGTGTCGGAATTAAAATGATACCACCTCCCTCAACTGGCCGCCGTTCGGCGATCCATGCCCTCCACCGCCCTCTCAATCCCTGGGGCATAGGCTGTTGAGACATGTGGTTGGCGTATGCATCTAGATGGAGGCCCCCAGGGCTGTTGAGACAGGTGGTTGGGGTATGCCTCTAGATGGAGGCCCCCAGGGATTGAGAGGGTGGTGGGGGCCACCACGGATCGCCGAACGGCGGCCAGTTGAGAGAGGTAGTATCATTTTAATTCCGACACTACTACCACCAGGATCTGAACGCCCATTTAGAGACACGCCTGCACAGTGATATACACCACCGATCGCCTTGATCACACGTAGTCTCTGCCATAGTCGCATCGGCATGATGGGACCACCCATAGTGGCTTCCATCTACCTTGATAACGCTCACCTGGGAGGATGCTAAAGTGATTAGCATTTGAACCATGGCAGACTCCGGCATGTTCACATGTTACGCAGAGAATCTGGTGCTGAGCAGGGTCTCCAGCAAACAACCACGTCCTACCCTCTCCACCCCATAGAAGTGGCAGACAGACTCGATCTCTTCACGTTGGTGAAAGCGGTCGTAAATTTTTCTGTTAAACTGAACAGAGTTAACCCCTCGAGAAATATCTGAGCCAGATCGAGCCCTGTTCCATCCGAATCGATAGTGATCTTCTTCCCCTCAGGGGCAGGGGCTAGCTGCTTCACTCTGCCGCCGGCTAAAAAACGTAGCTCTAGGACTATATGAGTCGTTTTCAGGCTAGTGAGTCAGACTCGATGAAGCAGTGTAACAGCACCCTTGGCTTTGGAGACATGTGACACACCATCTACGCGTAGGATACCCTCCTGGAGGTTAACAGCTTCTTCTGGTCCATCGAATGGACGACGCAGCAGGAGCTTTCCACCTGTACCCCCGATCCGGTGGCCCACCCTTGTCAGGGAGACAGCTTCACCTATGTAGGTGAGGAATGATGATCCCCGATTGTAGAGCTTTCGAACTGTCCCATCCGTTTTCACAACAGTGGAGAGGGGAGTAACCTCTATGTCAATGACTGCGGGATATAGGGGCAACCATGTTTGCCAGTCACCACCAGGTCCATGACGGTACCACACTTCATTCTTCTCAAGTATGAACTGCAGGTTTTTTGCCAGGGTCAATAGCATACCATCATGGGTCATCGGCGGGGCACCGCTCGAATAGGGTTTGACCAGATGAAAGCTGAGGTGGTTATTTAGGGTGTTGATGTCTGCCACCTCTGTATCCGAGAGCTCAATCAATGCCTCGAGGATGTACTTCCACTTCAGGAAATCGTACCAAAACACGATCTTGTGGCCATCTATGTTGCGACCCAGGCGCTCCTTCGACACATCCTTGAGGTCTGTGAGAAGGGCCACCCTATCACCACCAATGGGGCGGAGAGAGAATGCCTTTGAGTTTGCTTCGTACTGTAGGGCGAATGACTTGCCATCCCTCTCTTCTACCTTGGCAGCATCAACTGTGTACACATCTGCTAGGTCCGCAAGACCAGTCGAGTAAGCAAATATAGGTTCCATAGCACTCTATAGGAGCGGTTTAAACAGGAGATATAACCATGCCGATTGTCCGACTGCTGCTCTCCGGTGGTGAGAACGTAATCTCACCCTCTCTAGAGGGGAGACGGGTGGTGCAGTACCGTGTAGAATGGGTCCTCTTCGAGGTGCCCCAGTGGGGCACAACATACATACATGCCGATGTGCTACATCAACCTCCCGGCAGTGCACACAGCAGCTCACTGGTAGAAGTCGGCCGGGACGTGATAGAGTATCTCCCATGTGCCAACAGCAACCTAGGGAAAGCTATCAGTTCTAGCCTGCTCACACCTGTAAATCACCTGTTTGACCGCCCCTCAATTAACATATCTGCCAGCATGGATGGGATATCTGACGCCCATTTAGAGTTTACTCTCTTATTACGCATTGACCTGACGACAACATGATATCACACCAGGAATATCTGACATTTGCTGAGATGATGAAGAGCCAGCTACCGGGTTGCCCCTTCATGACCCCTGCACAGATAAAGGCCGTACACGAACAGATGCTCGCACTGCAACAAGAGGGAGAGTGACTACAGCGGGGGAGCTGGTATCAACAGAATGCGAGCATTGCAAGGAGGCAAAGGAACAGTGAAGGTTCCCGATACTGCCAGGCCCTCCTGGAGAAGAGTAAGCAGGACGCAGGAGTCTTGACAAACGATGATGAGCTTCCATCGACGATGTCACAGACGACATTGAGCCAGATGTCATACAGTGGGAAGAGGAGATGGCACAGGAGTGTAAGACCAAGAGATCCATCCAGCGGCGGACATACTATTTTGGTTATAAAGTGAAGTTCCAGATGTCACGTCTCAGAAAGCTACTGGCACCAGACACAGTGCTGGATGACCACTGTCTAAGAGACTTCCATCTCGATACCAGCAAGCTGGCACAGTTCGCCAGGCTCTCCAAAATGAACCCTTCTATGAGTCATGAGCAGATTCTGCAGATGATGCTGTTTAAGCCTTCAAATATACTATGGCAAAATCAGAGTGGCGGAAGCAACCAGAACTATACCGCTCCCTGATGGCTGACGAGGGCGGTACCATCCAGGGCTGGCCACTCCAGCAGATAGATACCATCAGGCAGAATCTCGTCCATGAGGTAGAAAAGTACAGCAGAACGCGCAGGTGATATAAGACAGCCTACAACGTCCTCGCATGTACAACCACTGCTGCGGGTGTGATTGGAGCCAGTGATGAGGGGACAGCTGTGGCCACTCTCGCTACAGGGGTGGGTGCCATCGTCGCCATCCCGCTGGGTGGCGTGACACTAGCCACCACTCTCTTGGCAATGGGCTTACGGGTGGGGCAGTGGCAGATCACAAGGGGGCTGGAGAAGCATGCTAAGTATGTGACACTGGCACAGAGTATGCTATGGACTATCGACACGTCTGTCAGCAAAGCTCTCGAGGATGGCCAGGTCCTCAATGAAGAGTACCACCATATATTGAAGGTGAAAGCTCTGTACCGCACGGAGAATCCTAAAGTACGACAGCAATACCTCAAAGGCTCCAGCGGGTGGGTTGTTATGGAGGAGTTAAAAAACGAGATGTTATGTCGAGGTCGCCTCGCTGGTCTCTGGAGTCAAGACGACTACAAATGGTGTGCTGCCTGTACGGTAGCTTTAAGAACACCAGTATAGATGGCCTTCCCACTGAACCTCACGATAGTCATCCGGAGCCAAACGCCCCTCCTGGGTACACCCTTGACCTAGAGGTCTACTGGATGATATACCAAAGCTAACACCGTTCTCCATCACAGTGGATGGACGGTCCCGAACCAGCTTCTCTGTCAACCCACAGCAGCTGACCAACCACCCCATCACCATCAGCGATGGGAAGCAAGCTCATACTTGGATGGCTGCTCCAAGCCTCTCAAACTGGAATCAGCAGCTGAATTTTGCCGTGTGGTGTGCCACGGCAGGATGTGGAGTAAGTTACAGCCTGCTTCACTCCTATTCTGGTACTCCTGAAGTTTTGCTCTTCACCAGCTCTCTCAGATTCCACATGTACTTCATGGTGCGACGATCCTCAATGAGCTTGGTGCAAGCCTCCCTGATACAAATGCCTTCGACCCACAGCTCAACAGTCATAGCGTCTCAGAGGTTAGCAGACTACAGAGAGAGAGGGTTCTGCACTCACCCAGACTATCGGTGGCATGGTGGTGACAACAGCGGTCTAGGGGTTATGTACGGTGACCCGAGATGTGATTACTCAGGTTCCCCTATCGAACACCCCGACGAGTAGGCCATCGGAAGACAGCGACATTCTCGTTCGATCCAGACTCCGACTCCGTCCAGGCCATGTTCATTAGTCTCGTTGAAGATATGATCATCGTGGCCGACCCCAGTAGTATTATTGCTAAGTTCCAGCAGGGGTTGCAGAAGGGCTGTCACAAACTTGACTTTGCTATTCACCACACCTACGGTTGATTCCGAGCAACATGGTCGTGAACATCGAGGACCTCCAAGTCAGGGGCTATAACAACATGATAGTCGAGCGGTTCCCCGGTGTTGTAGCCTTCAGCACTGACATCAACGCACCTACGCGTAGTGTGGGCCATACAGTCGTTCCAGCCCTGACACTGCAGCCAGTCGACACGGCAGCTCCAGGCATTCCGACCCCGACACTGCAGCCAGTCGACATGACACCGCTTCCCGTGGTAGCTCTACGAGTGCTGTCAGGCCTGGTTATCATGGCGCTGGGGATCAGCCTTCTCCGCCACTAGCAAATCAGCTATAAGACTATCCTGACTCTCTACAGTAGCAGTGGGGATCACGGTGAGACACTGAACCAGATTGTCATGCCCAACAGCCCCTATACCCGCCGCCACCATGCACATCCAAGGGCTGGAGGGTTCTGCAGCGCATCCTTTTTCCAGCTTGTAGTATTGCAGAGCCTTGTTCAGCTCTGGGTCTGGTGTCTTCTTCTTGTATTCCTTCAACTCCCTCCGGAAGACCTCATAGTACTTCTCGCATAGGGTGAGGCTGAGCATGTATAAAATTTCTCAATAGAGAGATGAATATTCCTGAGTACCAACCCGGATACCTGGCAGACGCAGACTGGGAAGATCTTATTAGCTCTCTCGACAGGGCACGCAGATGTTTAACTGCGTTGTATACTCAGTGCTTAAACAATAACGTCAATGGTACAGATCGTGACACAACTGCCCAAGTGCCAGGTTAGTCTTCAGAAGGTGGAGAACCTGCTGCGAACCAAGACACAGAAATTACTGACCAAAGCAAAACCTCTGGCAGTCCATGTCGCCAGTAACGTGGCGGCGAATGTGGCCGTGGTGAAGATGACAAGGGGGAAATGAGATTCTTCCTGCCACCATTGCGGCTGTCCTCGCTATAGTGGTGAGTGGGGTGGCTGGGCACTGTCTCGGAATAACTCACCCAATCCCAAGCATCGCCCTCAGTGGTGCCTCTTACACTGTTGCCACCAAGATCTTGGGTGAACGTGTTACACTAATGGAGGTCGCAGTTCTAGGGCTAGCAACGAGTGCAATGTGTGAGATCATATTCGCCTGCGTTTAAAACTGCTGAATAGTGAGAGATAGATTATGAGACCCCTGCAGCATATGAGGCATTGCGTGCCAGAGGGCGGTGTGTAGCCCATAGTCGCGCACGTGGACTGAGGATTGCCAATGCCCAGGAATGGTGGCCCGCCCACAAGGCGTGCCCCTGCAGAGAGGGCCAGTACCCTGAGCACTGCTACGTATTCCCTAGGCCAACTGTGTGGTCCTCCTATGCCCAACTATTTCACTGCGGGTATGACTAGTAGGTTTAAGCTGTCTGTATATAGCACTATGTCACCCACAGACCTAGAAAGCCAAGAGCTAGGCAATCTTGCTCACTTGGGCGAGACACGCCTCGGTTCAGAGGACACTGTTGCCCCTATCTCCTTCCTAGACTTCGATGAGTAAGGAGACCTGCGGGAGATCCGAGGTACCATCCCAGCCAGAGATCTCATCAGGAACACTGATACGGTAGGATAATCGGACATTAACGAGGCCAAGACTGTATACAAGGGGATGGGCATCAAGGACAGCACGACGATGCGACGTATGCTCGGAGTCGATGAGGCTGGAGCCATCAAGATTATGGCTGAGTCCTTTGCATAGGACCTGGTTAAGGATCTCCTGAAACCATGGAGCTCAATCCGACAAGATGGAGGGAATCTCAAGATAGGCACCCTCGGCCTGAGCCATATCACTGTCGATGGCAAAAAAGGTGCTACCGCCAGCCTACGGCCACCAGAGGTGAAGAAGTCAGGGTTCTTTGGTTAGCCATTTAAGACCACAGGATAGTCATGGCTTCCCGTGCATTTATCATACAGATACTGGATATACTAGACACTGTGGGTGCTGACACAGGCCCTCTATGTTATTTTCTCAGCTGGCGCCTCCATCTCATCCTTCGTATCCACCGGAGGCGCAGGATTCCCCGCTCTGCAGGTGAAAGAGCTGGTGCAGGAAGTACTGCTGTTTAGTCTCCCAGAAATAGACGATGCTACCGCCGACCAAATGCTAACCATCCTCCGCACACATGTCTGTACCATTCGACAGTAGGCCGGCTGATGCTGGCCAGGTGGTGCTGATCATCGCCCCGTCAGGACACGAGAAAAACTTCTTGCTGCGGGCTCTCCTCGCTGAACATCTACACTCTCAATACATCCTTCTGGTGTCTGACTCCGCCGCTGAGGTGGTTGACCATAATGATCAATGGTACAATGGCACAAGCACCAAGACGCAGAGCCTGCAAGCACTGATGGAGAAGCTGCTGGCAGCCCGACTGACAGAACCACTTGTTCTAGTTATCGATGACCCTGCAATGGACCAGAAGACAGTCACCTACCTCACCAACATCACGAGGTGCATCCGGCACACAAAGATAACTGTCTTCATCCTCTTTCAGAAGTACACCCGCGAGATCTCACCAGACATCCGCCACAATGCCCGGTTGCTATGCTTCAGCTCCAAGTGAGGACGTGCCCTGCTGGAGACCATAAACGACAGCATAACCCTCAAGGAGACCAAAGGGGACTTTATCGCAGGTGTACAGATGGTAGCTGATCTGTACCGCTTCATCTTCAGCAACAAGGAGGCAGGTGATCTGTCACACTTCAAGCCATCTCTGGAAAAGGCACATACCTTCACCTACAAGCTGAATCCAGCCAGGAAACTAGCCTGCTCTATGTCATCGCTGACAGCCTGTCGCAGCTGCCACAAATTGTTTTTCATTCATCAGAAGGCTGAGGAACTTCGTCCGCAGTCTCCGCTTCTTCGTCAGATGCTTGAGAACCTTCATCAGAAGCTACTTCGTCAGATGCTTGAGAACCTTCATCAGAAGCTACTTCGTTAGATGGTACTTCCTCAGAAGGCTTATACTTTCGCTCAAACTCTAACCACTGAGGGTCATCATTTGGGATTCTCTTCCTCTGGTGCGTCTCACTGTAGATCCACGCTTAGCATTTGATTTGTTGGAGGATTTGATGAGGTAGTCCTTTTAATTGTTATCTGGGAATTTCGTAAATGCTGGAAGATTACTGGCCAAACTCCTGCGCCCTCTTTCATTGAAGATGTGCCTAACAGCCTCCTTGTGGCCATCAGTGACCCGCTCCTGAGTGCCTTCTGCTACAGCATCACTGACCTCCTTCCTGAGGGCGTTATTTGCTCCAAAATGGATTCTATCCAGCATCTCTAGCTCTTCCTGGATATGGAGGCTAAATATGGCAGCCCACTTCCCGACCGTTAGTAGATCTTTGGGTTCGACCTTCGCCCTTTGGAGAGCTAGAATAACATGACATTTGGTTGGGTCCACAGGTAGGTTGGGTAGTACCTTGCCATGGGTGCTGTCAAACTTCCAGTAGAGCATCCGAGTCAGGAGTTATTTTGTACTACGAGCTGGCGCACCTTCCTCTATGGTGGCTAGTATCTCCGCATCAGACGGAGCTGTGACCTTGGCTCGCTCGTGGATAATGTTGATGTCACGAAGCAGTCCTCGGACTCTATCACAGTGGGACAGTGCACGCCATGGCTGTGACTGTCATGCCGACTTGTCCTGCTGCCTATAAACAATCTGCTGGAGAACTTTACCAAACATGGCAGCCGTTTAAAACCTCTATATACCCAGACCTTAAACATGCTGCAGTATGTGCAACGTCGAGATGGGGCCATTGAACCCGCGCCATCGAACCGCACTGATCCTCGGAAGGACTGCGTGATGGTCAGTCGACCCAATATACACGATGAGAACCCATTCTCCACTGCCGGGAAGTACATTGACTTTGCAATCTTGGCAAAGATCCACGAGATCAAGAGCATGACACTCGTGTTCAAGCTTCAGTGCACGATAGAGCAGATGGTAGAGCTCATGCAGGTTCTGAACAGGTGGGTGATCATGCAGAGCAACAGAACCGTGGACACCACCTATGTGAACGATGCGTACCGAGTCCTTCTATGCGAAGGGAAAGGGGTACTATGCTTTGGGGTGTAATGAGGGGTTCATGGAATTCGAACTATGGGCAGGTGTCGAGAAGCCCATGGCAGTTTCACTCTTAACCCTCCTTGAGAACACACACGTGAATCTGGCTGCCATGCAGGATAGGTTGTTCCTCCGGGTGTACACTGAGCAGCTCGCAGATGCGACGATGAATGCTCCAAGACATCATGTCTGGCATGACAAGAATAACCAGGAGCTGAAGCAAACGTGTTCTAAACAGCGGATCGTCCATGTGGAGTGAGAACAGCAGCAGGTCCAAGCCACAGCTAACAAACAGGTAGAGCTGACATTGCATCATGGTGCATCGGAGTGTGTCACTGTTGCGGTCCTGGTTCAGAAGGGAGCAGCCATCCAGCAGGTGGATAAGCTAGATGACTTCAAGCTTGTGGTTGCTGGGACTAATGTTCTTGGTGAAGTACGCGAGCTGGCTGATTGCCAACTCTACGGAGAGAAAACTAAGTCATATGCACTTCTGCGACTAACCAGTGGAAGCGACGACCTCGAGTCGGCATTCGAGGGCCATCACCACCTCGGGGGGAAGGGCCATCTCACCTAATCAGGGCAACCGGCTCAGCTTCAACATCGGAAACCTCATAGCTGGGACTCGCTCATTAGGTGTGACGGTACTTTACTTTGGCTATGCTAAGGTGTGCGTGCCGAACACATCAGGTATTCAGCTTAAGCATGCGTAGGGCACGACTCCTGTCGTCACAGCTGCAGCTGCCACCAAAACTATAAGCTCTGCTGTATTCTGACCTGTCGATGCTTCATAGTCGAGCGTTGGCTCAGATATCTTTACAGCCTCGTAGTACTCATCGAGACTCGCATCTGCCTCTTTGAGGCGCTGGTTGGCATGAGCTCGGAGTTGTCGTCAACGTGCCTCCCTCTGGCGCATATGCTCGAGTGCTTTGCTGTACTCAAACTTCTCCTTAGACAGCTTCTCCATCGCCTGGTTATGACGCTCACGCTCGACCTCTGCCACCTTCTTGTCAGCGAAGCTGAGTCCCCAGTTCGCTAAGGCAAACACACCCGCATTCAAGACTGCGGATGCCATGCTATAGACTACAGTTTAAAGCTACTATATAGCTGCCCCAGCGATGTATGAACCAGAGGCTGATCCAGTCGAGGACAGAGATGACGAAGACTATGAGGAGGACCATGATGAGGAGGATTATGATGGAGACTACGATGTCGGTGGGGAGTATGATGCGGAGACTGCCCATGAATCCCTCAGGCCAGTACACAGAGTGAAAGGAATCTATTGCACTTACGTAAAAGGGTCTATCGGTCCGCTGGCAGAAGTTGGGGCTCTGATCGCTCTGTTCACAACGAAGGCTGGTGAGACGGTCTGCAAGATCGCCAACAATACTCTCCATGGTGTGGAGAAGATTTCTCAAGCCATACCAGCCGTCGCCTCAGGAGTAGGTACGTTCTTCAGAGTCGCCGGCCCTTGACTACTGTACGTTGCTATAGCGCTCGCAGCCATCTATAGCTGTACTATATAAGGATGGTGTCTCTGTAAAACCTGGTCAGGTCCCTTAACTTCCGATGGTTGCTCGATAAACTACTGTTCAGTGAGGATCCAGCAGAGATTAGACACCAGTTTACGGAGGTGTTTGAGGAGGTCTTCAGTGATGGTCGAACGAATGACGGCCGTCTTTTCGTCTGTTTAGAGTTCACCCAGGCTGTGCATGACAGGAGGGGAGTGGACGTCAGTGATGAAATCCTGGTGTTTATCAACCGTCTTTATTGAGGAACTCTACCATCAGCCTGGTGGATATTACCGGGAGCCACCTCAACTACTCGAGGCTGCACGTCGCAAGGGCCACACCTTCACATTGGAGACAGTTAGCCAGTGGCTCAGCCACCAGGCGATGTGGCAGATATATAGACCTCGTCCATGGCACATCAGACATGCCCATTTCGAGGAAACTGTCCTGAACAGAGTTCACCAGGGAGATGTTCTATTACTTCCACATGACTCGGTTGGTCGTAAGACCTACAAGTATGCCCTCACCATCGTCGATGTCGCCAACAGGTAGAAGGTGGCAGTACCGCTCACAGACAAGTCAAATGGCCAAGGCATTCCAGGGTGTCTACGAGGCTTCGGAAAATCACCTCCAGTGGGCGGAATTGTTGCAGGTCGATGAGGGTAAGGAGTTCAGAGGGGAAACCGCAGCCCTCATGCGGAAACATGGTGTGGCAGTTAGGCGAGGCGTGGTAGGGCATCACCATGCCCAGGCTATCGTTGAGTGGTGGAATCGGACACTGGCAGAGAGATTGTTCCCACACCAATATGCCCAGGAAATGGCCGTGCTGAGTTAACGTTCTAGAGTATGGGTGAGAGGGATGCCTGCTGTGGTGGAGAGATCCAATGCCGAGGTTACTAGGCTAATCGGGACGAAGCCGGTAGAAGCTATCAGACACTCTGCTGGTCACAGCTCTAGAGGAGTGAACAAGGGAGAGGAGTGCCTACCACCTGATGCTCTGGTTCGCTACCTGCATGAGCCTGGTGAGCTGGAAGGTAGACGACGGCGTGCAACAGATACTAACTGGACGATAGATGTTCACAGGCTTGACAGGTATGTGGAGGCGGAGGGGCGGCCAACACTGTACTACCTGGCATGCCAGCACGGAGTGCCTAGGCGACCATTTGTCATAGAAGAGCCTCAGCTAGTCTGTACAGACACACAGCTACCACCACCTAGGGTGCTAACATGATACTCGATGGGCTTGGTATGGACACCATCTGGCAGCACATGGCGAGTATCATAGTAAGCAGAGAAGTTTTTCCTGCTCATACGTCACCATACCTTGGTTGCGCATGCGTAGACCTAGGTTTTTAGCTCTGTCCACCCCGCCATGTAGGGTGCTGTAGAACCTCTGCCAAGAGACCTCATTCTGCTGCTTTAACATTGCCTTAGCGAAGCACTTACTTGCAGCTGCGCTCGCCACATAGTAGCATTTGGAGCAGAGAGCGATACCATGAAAGCCTTCGAACTTGAGGTTGAACACTCCTGGAGTCCGTCCAGACCATTTGTCCCACGGTAGCCAGTCCCGCTTATGAGCCTGATACTCTGCTCGCATCTCAGGGCGAATGACGTCGTCGAGGGTTGAGCCAGCTATAGCGATATACGTGGAGTCAGTGTCCATCTGCAGGTACTCAAAGCTGTCATGAACTACGTAGCGATCGAAGAAATCACAGTAGAACTCCAGCATTCGCAGCTTCGTGAGCTCATAAACGGCTATCCCCACCTGGAAGGGCCTTCGAATTGTGATTCTCGGCTTGCGACACTGGAGCTCGTATGACTCACTGATCTCCTCGAGATCGTCGAACCATGCACTACACAGGGCCCTGTCTACCACGCATTCATCCCTTGTGAAGCTGGTGTTGCTATGACGTTCTAGGGCCTAGATGAGCTTCCCGTAGTTACTGTTGCCAAGGAATTTTAAGAGATCTGCCAAGAGTGCTTTGCTCTTATCTACATCTCCTGAGCGGCGGGCCTCCGTAACATTCTCCACAAACCACTCGAATGGGCGCTTGGCCTCATAGTCTATGGTGTGGTATACATCAGTGATCTCCAGGCCATGGGTTATATACCACTTGAGTGTCGGGGTGTACAGCAGCCGCTTCTTGCCAGAGAGGGCACCGACCAGCTTCTGGGTGGTGGGCCCCTTCCTCCCTGTTCGCCTCCACACCATTGGTGGTGATGGGGTGCAGCTGCTCACAGACCTCAAGGATGGCCACAAGATCGTGTTTCGTTACGATTTCCCGAAGAGGAAGTACATCCTCGAGCCGTTGATTGAGCTCTCGGATACAGAGGTGGCAGACATCAACACCCTAAATAACGACCTCAGCTTTCATCTGGTCAAACCCTATTCGAACGGTGCGCCGCCAATGGCCCATGATGGCCTGCTATTGACCATGGCAAAAAACCTGCAGTTCATATTTGAGAAGAATGAAGTGTGGTACCGCGCTGGACCTGGGGGTGACTGGCAAACATGGTTGCCCCTATATAGGCCTCCCGCAGTGATTGACATAGAGGTTACTCCCCTCTCCACTGTTGTGAAAAAGGATGGGACAGTTCAAAAGCTCTACAATCGGGGATCATCCTTCCTCACCTACATAGGTGAAGGTGTTTGCCTGACGAGGGTGGGTCACCGGATCGGGGTTACAGGTGGAAAGCTCCTGCTGCGTCGTCCATTCGATGGACCCGAAGAAGCTGTTAACCTCCAGGAGGGCACCCTACGGGTAGATGGTGTGTCACATGGCTCGAAAGTCAAGAGTGCTGTTAACCTGCTTCAGCGAGTTGGACTCACTAGCCCGCAAACGACTCATATAGTCCTAGAGCTCCGTTTCTTAGCCAGCGGCAGAGTGAAGCAGCTAGCCCCTGCCCCTGAGGGGATGAAGATCACTATCGATCCGGATGGAACAGGGCTCGATCTGGCACAGATATTTCTCGAGGGGGTTAACTCTGTTCAGTTTAGCTCTTCATATATAGCCATGATTCTCATCATACTGCTTGGATGCCAAGTGGGTCCACTTCCGGGATGACCCCCAGTACAACGTCCACTTGCGGAGAAACATTTACGACCGCTTTCACCCACGTAAAGAGATCAAGTCTGTCTGCCACTTCTATGGGGTGGAGAGGGTAGGCCGTGGTTGTCTGCTGGAGACCCCTGCTCAGCATCAGATTCTCTACGTAACATGTGAACATGCCAGTGTCTGCCGTAGTTCACATGCTAATCACTTTAGCCTCCTCCCAGGTGAGCGTTGTCAAGGTAGATGGTACATATCACTGTGGAGGCGTGTCTCTAAATGCGTGGCATGACGCGTTTATGTTCTTCCATAACTAAACTGAACTTTCTCCTGGCACAGACCTTCTTGTAGTTCATTCTGCGGGAATGTTTACGACCCCTGCATGCTTTACATAGTCCACAGCCTGTATAAATACCTGCACCTCATCCTCTGCACGGCTTCGGCTCAACAGCAGTCTTCTGAAACTGAGCATTGTGTGTCGCACAATATTCTCCAACACAGTTCCTTAAGCATCGAAAAATCTTACCTTGCATAAGCCATTTGCATGTATTATAATGCATGTTTGATAAAGTCTATATCAAGGCTCTTAACCCTTGGGCTGATGGGTGTGGCTCAGTAGGGCCTGGGTATCTTGTATGTATTTGTGTGGCCCATGACACTATGCCTCAGGAATTGAGAGCGCGGTGGGAGCCGCGTATCACGGAATGGTTGCCTGTGGAGGGAGGTGGTATTTTTCTACTACCGGCTATACTACTGCAGTTTATTGATTATAACTCACTTGGCCTATTAAAATGCTTTTATGAAGTTATATTCAGGAGACATCCTCAGATGTGCACAACCGATTTGGAGACAATCGGAGCAGTGGTTATGGAGTTATGCGACCTCAAACTTATTTTAATACAGTTTTGCCAGATCTGGCTCGCACTTTATACCCAACCTCCACTTTAGCTATTTCTCACTCATCTCCAGCTAAGCTCCAACAATGGTGGTCATCATGAAAATATTACTGTTGGGCAAAATTATTGGCCTCACTATCCTCTCTGGATTGGTCACTATACTTCTCTCTCTCTCTCTCTCTCTCTCTCTCTCTCTCTCTCTCTCTCTCTCTCTCTCCCTCTCTCTCTCTCTCTCTCTCTCTCTCTCTCTCTCTCTCTCTCTATTATATAAATACTCAATATGATGTACATGTACATTATAATATTTATTCTGTTTATACGTTTACTTTGTTATTTTGTGTATATGTTTATGTTTGCGCGTATACATTTTTTCTGTAGGGAGAGGGCTTTTCTAAGTTTCGAACAACTTGTGCCCAATCCCATTGTAATATATGCAATAAAATATGTTAAAAAAACCCAAGACAGCAGTAATCAATGTGTGAAAGGATGTATGCCTTGTAAAACAGGTTTCGCTCATCAACATTCATATATTTCTTATTTTTCTTTAACATATAGATAAGTGAAGCTATTTTGCTGCAAATCTGTCTTACGTGCTGGTGCCATGAACGAGTGTCATTAATATGTACGCCTAAAAGTTTCTCCTCATTTACAATGACTAGTTCACCATTAGGTATTGGTATCTTAATTTCCTCATGATTTATCTGCCCTTGTTTATGCTTAGTGATTATCATTAAAAGTTGTGTTTTCTCCGTATTTAACACCATTTTATTATTTTGACACCAATTTTCTATCGCAGACATATCGCTAGTCAGTTGGTCTGTTATTTGTGGAAGTTTTTTCAAAATTACAGTGCATCGTCGTAGCATCGCAGTACATATCAACATTACTAGTTATTCCCATATGAAGGTCGTTTACATACATGAGAGATGTCCCAATACCGAACCTTGAGGTACGCCTACGGTTACCGGCAGATGTACGGACATTTTGTCAGAAATTGACACATATTGTTTTCTATTTTCTAAATAAGATGGAAACCATTTTAACGCAAGCTTATCAAATTGATATAGGACTAACTTTTCTAGTAAAATAACTAAATCAAAAGCTTTCTTAAAATCTATCAATATAGCGCCGACATATTCACCATTATCTATCGCAAATCTCCATTTTTCGACTAGCTTAAGCAGTGGAGTTTCACATGAATGCTTCTGACGGAAACCTGACTGCGATTTAGTCAATAAATTGTATTTACTAAGAAATTTATACAGATGATTATGTATATGTTGTTCAATAATTTTGGAAAGAACAGGTAAAATTGTTATTGGTCTATAGTTAGTAACCTCTCCTTTGTTGTCTGATTTGTATAACGGTTTCACCTTGGCGCATTTCCACATTGTTGGAAACACGGCTGTATCAATACTTATATTTATAATACGTGTAATTGATGGCGCTATGACCGGTGCCGATAATTTTAAGAAATGTGCATTCAATCCGTCATAGCCCGCGGATTTATTTGTTTTTAACCGACTAAGTTCCACGTAAACGCTATTAACAGTTATTCTCGGTATCTTAAATTCAATTTCGCTCGGAATTTTGTTTATAACATGCGTTTTAATGTCATCTGAAATTATATGAGATTGCGTCTTTATGGAATTTGCGAGATCTGCTGCGATTGTAGTGAAATACTGATTGAACATTTCGCAATGTTTTTCGACGTCTTTAATTTCAATACTGTCACTATCAAGCAAAGTCAATGACATTTTGTTAGGTTTCGGATTAATACTCTTCATTATTGTCCATATATGTGAAGGATTCTTTTTATTGTTAACCAACGCTGTGCTAAAGTGTTTTTTCTTAGATCTTTCGATTAGCGACATTGCCTTACGTTTCAACTCTATATATTTAATTATATCCTTAACTTTCTTATAATAATCCCTGTCCTTTATGGCCTTCAAAATTTCATCTGTTATCCATTCTGGCTGAGAGAATCGCTTTACTCTACGCTCAACATTAGGGGCGTGTTTATTTAGAATGCCTATAATATGTGCCCTGCCATATATGCAGCGCCTCATCTGGAGCATTTAGCAAATCAATTATCTCCCAGTTGCAATCGGAAAGATTCTGAAGAAATTGCTGATTGTCAAACCTTTTTCTGCATCTATACTGTATAGAGTGGTGACTATGTGATTTTTGCCTGGTGTTTTGTCGCGCACCAAACACGGGATAGTGATCACTTGATCCTAAATCTCCTACGCTTGCTGACGTAAATTTGTTTCTCTCCGTAACGTTTTTTTGGTCTATTAGGGTAGCTGTTTTGTCCGTAATTCTAGTTGCGCTTTTGACTAATTGTTCAAGATGAAATAGCTCCATTACTGATAGCCATTTTGGCGTGACTGCTTTTAGAAAATCAAAATTAAAGTCGCTGATAAGAATTATATCCGTGTTATCTGAGTATGCAGGTTCAAGTAGGACTTCAAAATCGTCGATCCAGCTAACGGGAGAATTTGGAGGTCTATAAACGCAACATAAAAATAAGTAGATCATAAATAATTGACTAATTATAAATACCCATATGATAATATTTCACCCTTTTAAACTGAGAAAGAACAATACAAATACGATATCTTTACAATGTAAGAAATATTTTGTTGAAGATTCTGCCTATGCCCATACACTGTTTGCTGTCGAATATGTTTCAAAATATTCGAAGATCTTACATATATGGGTTGCTTTAAATTACTAGGGTCAGGGGAGTCTGCATGGTCATGGTGCCAGCAGCGTCTATGCTGGAGTACTTCCACCGACGTATGGATGCACATAAACTGAACTTCACCATTCATTAAATTTTTTTGAGATTCATTCGAATCAATTTCGTGTGATAAATTGCAGTCAGTCAAATCCCCTGTGTTTTGGGGAACTCTATGTACATACAATTTGATTTGGATCCAGATATCAGAATCACGGCAACGTGTACTCCTAAGATACAAAGGATCTTTTCTTGTGTTAACATTTGAGTCAAATCGGATTAGGGTTTCCAGACACAGCCACGCATGCCCGAAATTAAATGACGAGAGGGTAGGCAGGCAAGCAGACAGACAGACAGACAGACAGACAGACAGACAGACAGACAGACGTACGGACAAACAAACAAACAAACATATAAGACATTTAGAATAATTATTTTTAAATAATAGGCTAAAGCCAGCTATAGTTACTTGGGACATTACTTTCCCTTTAACGGTGCTTGATATAATCGCAGAGATAGTACATCTGTTGGAAGTAATTCCATGTTCATGCCGCCTGCATCGCCACTTATTCTGGGTATTTTTTTCTCTGCTAAACGTGTCTCGAAGACCATGACCGTATGGGTCTACTTTCCTCAGGGGAGTGGCTACATTTTGCGCGAGTGGAAATGCAAACCAGGGGTGGGGCGGTGGGTGGTTTCCCCCCCCCCCCCCCCTGGAAATTTTGAAATCTAGACGCCTTCCCCTGCACTTCTGGAGGTAAATATAGACTGATAGTTGGTTGTAAAATTATTGTTTTTATTCATTTTCTCCTGAAAAAAATCTATATGACATTATTCTCAAGGACATTAAAAAATTAGTGTATTATTGTTAAAATGGCTTGAAATGGTTTCTCGAAGAACCCAAATTGCAAAACTTTTGCGAGAAGATCTTCGGACCCTCTTACTGTCGGAGGGGAGCACGCCCCACTTTAAGATCCACTCCAAAGTTGAGATCGGTCTGCCTTCCTTATGCTGAACAACCTGACTCGAATAACTGCAAGACCATACATAAGTGACATACGTCCCAGGTTGGCAAACCGAGATTCATGTTGTCAGCATCATGTCGAGTCGGGCAGGCATGATTTCGGTGTGACAATTTATCTGGATCATACTCGACTCATCTAGACACCACCAATGTCTAGCCGAGTCGGGCATCATTCTGAAAAAACTCCTATTTACACCCGTTTATATCCATCATTTCACTTCACTGCGCGAATAAAGTCAGACTCTTGTCAGGCAGGAAGCAAACGGTGCTCGGTTGACTGGGGTGGTGGGGGTGGTGTGTGGCTTGTGGGGCGCTGCTCTCGCTCTCTCTCTCTCTCTCTCTCTCTCGCTTTCTCTCTCTCGCTCGCTCTCTCTCTCTCTTGGCGGGCGGGCGGGCGGGCGGGCGGACGGATGGATGGAGTAGACCCAAAACAGTCGCCGGTATAGCGATAACAGCCGCCGCTGCGTGCAGTATCTCGTGTCTGGATATTTTATCATCTAAGATTATAACTATATTTTTACTGTGAGAATTATATTATTTGATAATTTATTACCGTCAATATTATTTGTTTCTTTTTTTCAGGCGGTGGTTAATTCGATGCCCGCGTACCCTCTGGTAGGGCCTACTACCATGGATATGTAATCCATAGACATATAGGGTTGTAAATTGCAAAGTTTTAGGAATGGATGAATACAGTTTTTAGCTAACCTGGCCTGAAAGGCAAAGTGAGCTTATGCCGTGGCGAGCGTCCGTCGTGTGTCCGTCAGTCGTCCGTCCTTCAACTTTTCCTTTAAACGAGCTCTCATCAAGAACCACTGGGCCGATTTCAATTATATTTGGCAGAAAGCAGCCGTAGGGCATAGGAATCCAAGTTTGTTCAAATGGAGCCGATCGGCCAATTTGGCCGGCGGCCATCTTGCATTTCGCCCGAGTTTACGAAACGTCTTTAAAAATCTTCTTCTCCGAAACCGCTTGGGGAATTGATTCAAAACTCATGAAACCACATCTAGGGAAATAGGTAAGTCAAGTTTGTTCAAGAAGACTTGATTGACAAAATGGTTCGGTGGTCATCTAGGAAGACCTAGTTTTCCCGAAAACGACTCCTCCAGAACCGCTGAAGGGATCGGGAAGAAATGTGTGCGTTATGATTAAGGACTACTAAACCACCCACCAACAATGTTGACAAAAATTGATGGTGCTCCAGGTGAGCCACACAGGCCTCTTGTTTGTTTTGCCCCGCCCATCTCTACTTAAGAAGCTTAAGCTCCACCCACACATTGCCAGTATTGGGATCGATCGATCCATGCACTCCCCGAATATCAATTTCCTGAAAACTGCAGGTAAGCTATTTACTATTTTGAAACTAAGTTGACTGGGCACTGTTGCTGTAGTAAAGACATACAATTCGTAGGCGACAATTTTGCGCCAGTTGACGGACTATTAAGCATTTATGACGGAATTAATTATGTAGCTCATGACGTAATTGATTGTGACGTCATAGATCGATAGAGTGTAGACTTTTATAATTCATTGTTGATATGTTCATATATAACATACGTTTATATTACGATTTTGAATGATTTATTAATAGGTCTATTGTAGATAACATGCTCCTAAAATTACGATTTTGCATGATTTGTTATTAGATTTAGGATAGTTGGGTTCATCTAATATGCATACATAAATACACGGGTAAGGTGTTGAATATTTTGAAACCTATGGCAACAACAGCGCCCAGTCAAATTAGTTTCAAAATATTCAAGGGAATCTTTATTAAATAGGCCTAGAAAAGACATAAAATTCGTACAACAACGCTTAGCCCGTCATCAATTACGCATTCGTGACGACTTATCTACATCATTCACGGCGTAGTTGATTATGACATCATCCTACACATCACGTGGTTGATTATGATGTCAGATGAAGGATAAACTGGAAAGGTCTATTGAGAGCCATGCACAGTATCATGCATCCGGGTGCCGTGATATATGTTGATTGTTATGCATTTGTGTGCTATACGTTAGTTTAATCAATCAAACTTTATTGGCAATTCATCAGAAAGTGCCTTTCTTCTTCAACTAGTATATTAGGCATGCGTTATTGGTAATTAGTAATATTATGTAACATATATTTTATGTCTAACGATGTCGTCTGGTCTCTCACATATGTTGGCCTTGAAAATGGTCGTTGCGACAAATCAATTGTCTGACGATGTCTAGTCATCCGCATATTCAGCTACAGATCCTTTGGACAGATCAGGTGAGCTGCGCTTTCAAGAAGCATGCGACACACTGTCCTCATCAATAATCATATAACGTGGTTGTCATCACTGGTGGTGGTGGTGGATCTAACTATGGATGCCTGTAAGTTGCATGTGCAACACAGACTATTAATTAATAACCTTATAACAGGATTGTCATCACTGCTGCTGGTGGTGGTGATGGCAGCGGCTGTAACTACACCTATATAATAAGTTGTACATATATAATTTATACTACCATCAATCTCGTAGGTGATGTTCAACTAGACTAATTTCAAGGTAAGCATAGGGTTAACAGCTAAGATGTTTAATGTTCTGTTTAATTTTACTCTTGACTGCTGTGGTCTATGGCAGCAGCAGTAACCAAAATATTCAACAAAATGTTTATTAACTTGTACATTCACCAAAGACATACAATTCGTACATTTGACGGACAATTTCTGCTTCACGATTATACCTTACACACAACCCTACCTACCCAGCCCAGCCGTACGCGTAGCGGGATTCTTAGATTTTCTTTCTGTAAGTGCGTTCGTACGTATGTACGCCCGTGCATGCGTACGTGCGTACGTAGACGTGTCACGAAAATGTTGGAAAGATAATTTTTTGAAACTTGACACGATGATTGTATATCACCCAATCATGGGCCTAATCTTGCAATTTTTGGCATTCATCCTCTATGTACATAGGTCCGTCCGTCCCATATATCTAGAAAAGCTCCTCGTTGAAACTGTTGTAGGAGCATAGGAGGAAAAGATATACGGCCCACCTACCCACTACACGTAGCGTTATGTGCCTAGTCTAATATCATATCCAAACAAATCATGCATTTACTCATCGTACTAACATACGCCCACTCACATAGCTTCGCTATACGATACGGCAGAGGAGCGGGAGGGCGAGACCCGTGCAATAGGACGATGACATTTACTGACTATTGTAAAAAAAATCGTATTGGTGATATACGCATGCCGGGCCGCCAGCGTGAGGTGGGGGTGGGGACATTTTAACATCTAGCTGATTTTCTCTTGTTGATTATGACGTCATATACCTGAGTGACAGTTCTGGTCCCTCCTTTGCCTCCCGCATATATATGTCTCCTTCAACAAGAGCTGGAAGTTACATGAACATCTGCTCGTCATTTCGCGTATAGGGTACTGCTTATCATTGCCTGGATCATCTATCACTTATCCTGAGATGGATGAAAGGATAAAGTTGATCGTTTCTCAGTTAACGATTTATCCAAATCTTTCGTCTATTCTCTTGTAACGGTGATGTTTGCAGCAGAAGGTTTTCTTTTATCCGTCATTTGATTAACCTGATCGTTTAAACGCTCGTCAGATTAGCGCTACAGCGTCTGATTAATCTAATCGTGAAAACCGGCCTTTAGCAATGCACTTAATAACGTCATGACCGTCCCACATCGTTGATCTGTTGACCTCAAACTTAAAACAATAATAAATTGTCGTAATATGAAGGCTTGAACTAAATCTGGTGAGGCTAACCTTCTTGCACTCCAGAGTTATGGCCAAAATGTGTATTCTTGTTTGTACCTTTTAACACCGTGACCTAGATATTGTGTTGCTTTGAGCTCAATCTCATAGAACTTCTAGGCACCAATAATATGGCTGCTCGTCATTTTTGAAATGGATGTGCCAAAGTTGGTGAGTCTATATACTTGCGTTCCAGATGTATAGTTATGTAAATGCATTTTTCGAGATGCACTAGTCACTAAATAACCTAGATATTTGACCGTTTGACATCAAACTTATTTTTTGTCTCGCCATCTACCATATGAATAGATATGCAACATTTATGATTCTACATTCTCGGACTCCGATATCTACGCGCAGATAATCAGACAAACAAACAAACAAACAGAGCAGACAAACAGACGGCACCAGCCGCAATACTCACACTGGCATCTGGCGGCGTGAGAACTGACGAGTAGGACAGTCTTTTAAAACGCACAATTGCTGTAACAAGCAGCCTTTAACTGGCGGACAGACATGCTACCTTATACAATGCATCATTAAACCAAGCAAAATAAAGATTGCACAAATAAAATATCTGATCTGGAGTCTACACGTATATTTTGCCCAAAATATCAATGAGGCATGTGTTATTACTCTCAGGCGTGAGCGCGTGTGTGTGCGTGCGCGCGTGCGTGTGCCTGCGTGCACGCGTGCGTGTATGCCTGTGTTCGTGCGTGTATTCGCGGCCGTGCGTACGTGTGAGCGCACGTGCGTGAAACCACCTTGCCTGCAAACTCAGGGCGGGGAGGCGTGATGTTTTGAGAAAGAATCGACGCAAGGGTAATTGGTTCCCGAGCCGGACTGAGCAACGGTGTGTGAGTGAGCGTCATCCTCTCATATACGATGTTAGCGGTCTCTCCACCTCCGATATTTTACAATCTTAATCTGAATCCATCTCCTGCATTTCGGGAAGTAAATATACATGATAGATTGGCGGTGAAATTATCTTATTTTGCCAGCTATTCCTGATAAAAAAGATATATAACGTATCACTCTGACTGGACATCTTTTGAAATTTGCCAATACTTCGTCGTAAATTATGCGAAAATACCGTGGTTCTAGTTGCAGGCATTAGTACTGCTGCTTAATTAAAAAACAAGGGAAGTGTTCACTTCGTGATAAAAGCATGGGATGTTGTATATAGATACCTTTGTAAGTCTGTGTAAGTCTTTATCAGATTAGGATCAAGAACCCAATAAAATTCGTCTTAAAAGCGTGCTAATTTGCATACATCAAAAATGGCCGGCACAAGAAAAGATAGTTGCCTATATTTTCGTATTTTTTTCCGAGTTTGAGCTTTGTGACTCTTTATCGAAATCCTTGTCACATTTTATTCCTTCGAGATTGTTTATCTTACAAATTTTGTCATTAGACAATGCCTTAGTTTTCATATTTCCAATATGACCACTAGTTCCACTCAAATATCACTATGTTTTTAGGAACATTGTGACAGCAAAAGTACAGAACCTGTTTTCCCTCCACGTTTGTGTTTTGCTCTTTGAGAGAGCATACTAATGATCTTTATGTCAGTCTTGAGGCATAATATCGAAATCGTTGTGTGCCCAAAAGTACTGATTTGTTAGCATTTACTCTTGATGTAAGTTAGACTAATCTCATTGTAAAGAAATACAACCACCCCGGCAGATGCCCAACTCTGTACATTTAAGCGCATTTGATGACTTCCGGTAATGCTGTCCATTGTCGTTTTCTTTCCAGCCCCAGCCAGAAAGCCATGGTATGGTAGGTTCCTGTGCAAGGCATTGCCCCCATACTTAGCTACCTCCATACACCACTCTCTTACAATGCGCAAACAAGGAGGTTTCAGTTGGCGGGATATTCTCAAGAGATCCGGAACCTTGGGAAAATATATGTTTCCCGGCGTCGTTCACTGCCAATAGCGCATAAGTCCTGCTATACAAAAGTACAACAAACGTTTGGACCTTCTCAAAGAAAATATGTGGAATTTCTGCTAGATAGTTGGCTACGGCTCGATGGGTGTTTGTGAGTTGTTCGAAGACATTCAAAATCCCACAGCACGTTTTCCTTTTCCTCCCACGTCCTATAACGAACGAGACATTATCACAACCAGTTAGGCTATGAAGCATGGGAAGAGTAGTCGAATTTTCAGGGTCAATATTCGCAAAGATACTGTGGGCAGCAATATATCTGAATGACTTTCCAGCCCCAAAAGCCACCCATAATTATGTGATATTCATCTGTTTGGCGACACATACAGCTAGAACAACAACATCGGTATCCAATGTGCGACTGCTTACTTTTGAGTGGCGATTCTGCACACAGTCTATAGCATGTAGGAATATCCTGATGTCAGTTTCCTCGTGGATACACGGTTGTAGGTTACTCATGTCCTTGCCACAATATGTAGACACAATTTGTGTGCTGAATGTCGTGACAATTTATGTTCCCTCTGGCAGTGACGATTTGGCCGCGCACTCTGCCAAGTAGAGAAAATGTTCCTCCTTGTTAGCATCAACCTGAAGGTATGTTGACCATTCGGCAGGCAGCAGGTTTCTCGGACAGTTTGTTTTGGACTTGTTGGCAAATATCAACTCTCTTGACAGATTGCACGCATTGGTGTATGTTATGAACGAATATGGGTATAGCATATTCATTAACATGTGCACAACAGCGGCACTGTCTAGGATTTCGGTCTCTACACCTGGTTTATTTTCAGAGATCATTGTGGTCCTTGCCTTATTTTACCCATGCTGGTGAATGGTGGTGGACATGTGTGATTCTCGTGTTTGAAGAATTCAGCTAGATTCCCACCACGTGATTGAGGAGCTACGTAAAGTCTGGAGAGGTGTGCACAGTTTTGTTTCAAAGACAATATCTAACATGCAGTTTTTGACTTTGAAATTTTGGACGGTGTTCCAAACAGTGAAACTTTGTACTTATGTATGGTGTCAGTGAGTGGCACACGACAGCTAACCAAACGCTGTAGAACAAATTGCTCATACTGAGTTTATCCAATAGATTCAATTGTCTTGACTGCATCTAGTGTCACTCTGTCCATGATACTGTTGGTGTCAATGTGATGTAACTCGCCACTGTCGTCAAGGAAAGATTTCTCTGCTCTACAAAGATTTTGTCTAGCTCTTGGGTGCTTGCCACAAACTCTTTCTTGATTGCTTCAATTTGATCATGGTGTTTCGTTTCATTTTGAGCTGCTGTATCTTTGAATTCGTCGACCAGTCTGGCCCGCTCCGGTCCACCTAGCTTCCACCTTAAGAGCACACTAGGATTTTGTGTCAAGCCGATAGCACCCCATCTCCTTTCACCAGTTGATTCAGCTGTTCATCACACTGGTCAGGAGCCATAGACGAGAATTTGTGAGATGTTTTCTGAGCGGTGGCATTAATTTTCAATGTGTAACCCATCATTATTACATAATGACCCTCTCCGTATTTATCTGGCCATGTCCATTGTGCCTGTTTTGTCAAGGCATACAGTCGTTGGTTAGCCGTGGCAACACACGTCTGCCCAGGATTAAGATGTTACACAGCATGACTGACAATTTCCATGGAATGACAAACCATTGCCTGGTTATGGGCGCCCATGGGATGTTGTCATTTTAGTTATAGACACCTTCCCAAGCAGTTCTTCAGTATTTTTCAAAGCACTCTCCATAGCTACAAATGATTTATAAACTGCGGATCCTGAGTGTAGTATGTCCTGAACTGAAGGAGCGTTGGATTCACGGTCTGCAATACTAACAGGGGGCCGCAGAAGAATAATCTGGTAAGAGACGCTAAATTGTTAGTGATTGTAAGTGGTGGCAGTTCATTACACCTATCTTCTCCAGAGGCATCGACTGTTGGATGCTGTCAAAGTGAGAGGGCTGTCCCATGAAAACTGTCTTTAGCTGAACGTGAACTGGTGTTGTGATCAATATTGTCGAAAGCACCAGTAGTGAACAACATTGCCTTTATGGTTGGGGGACACGCAACGTCATGGTCATGCCACCCTGTTAGCTATATATGTCGATAAGCTCAGTAGTCTATTATATGAAACACAAATCCCATATGAAGGAAGATCCTGTGTTCGCTATCTGCTGTGCGTGCTAGTATTTATATGTAGGCAAAGGTATAAAGCAAATGGGGTCATATTTTCCTTACTATGTCTATTGTGTGATTTAGCTCATGGTTTCCTCGGATGCTTAACACTGTTGAAAATCAGTAATTGGGATATATTGAGATCTACTGACCGTTGCTGGTTTTCGGTTTACTCCCTTATCTTGGGTCAATCATATTTGCCAGTGTTCCTAGCTTGTGTGCCACTGAATTGTTTTGCCACTGTGTATCAAAGGCGCCAGCGAATCCGTACACAAAACATTCAGTGATCATATCACATCGGACTATTTCAGCTGCCTTAGGAAGTATCATAGCACCAGTTTAAAGGTTTTGCTTGCAAGCTTTGCTTATGCTAAATCCAATCTCCATCAAACATGAGCAACAACGTCTTCTCCTTCCCTTCCGAATGAGCGTTTAGATCTGGAACAATTTTGAAAAGTTCCTCTTTTAGTCGAGTGCTATTCACACGACATTGTGCATTTACCTCTAATTGTTCCTGTCGTCTGTTATACATATGGACTAACTCAAACAAGGGGAACACTGGACACACGTCTGGATCTCTTATATCTTCAATGCACGAAACCAACTTTACTAATACCAACCCTTTCAATTCAGCTTCTATGTCTGGACTGGTAGATGCAATGGGAGTAGTTCTCGCATGGCTAAATGGACCACTCAGGTGTGATCTGTGGTAGTCGCTTCTTGTTCTACAATGTTAGAATGTGTTATTTTTTCAAGAAACATTCTATCATTCAGGAGAGTTGATGCATTTCGAGCATGTTCATCAATTTGTTTGGTAATAGCTTTGTGAAGCACTTCGTGTTCTCTCTCTCTCTCTCTCTCTCTCTCTCTCTCTCTCTCTCTCCCCCCTTTCTCTCTCTCTCTCTCTCTCTCTCTCTCTCTCTCTCTCTCTCTCTCGTCACAGAAGAAGCACACATGAATGTTCAGATCACCTGAGTAGACCAGTGCGACAATTCTGTTCTTGACAGGGCTGCACTCGCTCTCAATGTCCCCAGATATTCGATGTGCTTTTGACACGATTGAGATGATACGAGTGAAACTGATTGAAACAAGTCTTATGTCAGCATACTTGATGTTTCTCACGTGTCCGTTGGATGCCACTATCATCTACCATATAGTCAAAACACCGTTCCCATATATAATACCTCTAAAACTATGAATACCATGAATACTATAATACCATGCCTCAACACATTACATATATGAATACTAAACCGCTGCTGTGTAAATTCATAAGTTGCGCTTAAATAGTTTACCAGATTATTCTGGTGGAAAGTCTGTAATAAATATTTGAGAAATCTGCTTTACATTCAATAGCTGATTATGTAAGGTGGCACAAATGTAGTTTATTTGACGATGTAGTGACCACAGGTGTAAAGTTCGAAGTTGACACTTTTTAAACCATGCAATCAGCATTACACAGGGACCCTGATAACGCAGGAAACTGATATTCTATGCCGCCATAGCTGCCATCTTGGAGTTATGCAAATAAGGCTGTTCCCATGACAAATTGGTTGACAGTCTCGTTTTTCGAGTACTTTCATCGGCCATTGTTCATGGGTCTCCGAGAGAATCTGTTAAATTGAAGTGATAGTTTGCATCACATGAGTAAATTCACACCCAGATCTATATTATATATAATTCCACGAGTCTTGTTAAGATATCTGTAGATAGTCACTAAATATATGCGTGCGTGCGTGCGTGCGTGCGTGCGTGCGTGCGTGCGTGCGTGCGTGCGTGCGTGCGTGCGTGCGTGCGTGCGTGCGTGCGTGCGTGCGTGCGTGCGTGCGTGCGTGCGTGCGTGCGTGCGTGCGTGCGTGCGTGCGTGCGTGCGTGCGTGCGTGCGTGCGTGCGTGCGTTCGTACGTACGTACGTACGTACGTGCGTGCGCGTATCAACATAGGCGTTCTACCAACGTCATGGTTTGAGGGCGACGTTTCCCTGCCCACCCACTCTCAAACCCCCACCCTTCAAGCGCTTTGATCAGTACTGTTTTGTTAAGTCTGCTATTCCAGTGGCACAACCGCATAACAAGGAGATATGTGTCTGGGAGTTCAGCCATCAGTTGCTGTTTATTATTTATTGCTCGTCCCCTGAAAAGCTAGGAAAATTGGATTTTTGGATACGTGATTTCTTAGAATAAATGAGAGAATTCTACTCAATATAGTTCCCTTACATGGCCATAGTTGGATACGTGGGATACACGTCCCCCTGTTCTCCCAAATCAAGCGCGTATTATATGGTTAACCGCATTGGAAATTTAATATCACTTTCCAAAAATTACCGTTTTACTCACGGACGATTGAGCAAACGGATACATCCGTGGTTCTTAAATCTGGCCTATTCTCTCTCGTTTGGTAGCATTTAATCAGTATTTTAAATTATTCAATAAAATGTTGACACCAATACTGGCACCTGGTTGCGAGGAATGTCGCTTCCACATAGGCTATGAAGGTGAGAAATTTCACCCGCGTTCTTACAAGCAACAGTTAACAGTCAAAAGGACCCCGAATTCTATGTTCATGGTGAATACGGAAGAGCACGCTCTGTTTGACAAATGCAACAAGACTTATAACGTATTATTAGCAATAGAAAAAAAATGTATTTACAATACCCCGCACAATAACTGTGACATGAATAATAAATGAAAGACGTGGGTTAATAGGTCTAGAGATATCTTGTATGGAAAGGTATTTAATTACGTATGGGAATTGCAATGTGAACATGTTGATAGGATGTGTTTTATTTTCATATGCAAGCAAATGTTTGGGCATAATTCTCTTCAGAAATAGAAACTAGTAGTAAATGTTGCCATATAAATGTATTTTTCCAGATTTCACATGTAAATGCTATTTAGACAAGATCAAGATTGTCAATTATAGACACGCATTGTATCAAGTTCGTATTGGGGCACATAGATTATATATAAAACTGAGCAGAAACCAATATCTATGCCTTTGAAGTAGAGGAAATGCCCTTTCTCTGACTTAGACCTTCGCGAAAATATAGCAAAACTGTGTAGGAATCATAATTCCAACAAATGGGTTAGTTTAAATGAATTAGAAACTGGCCATGCAGTTCCATCCACAATACACTTCAGAAGGGCAAACAGGTCATAGAATGAACATTTCACCTCAAATCTAGTTGGTAATGGGTGGGTGGGTCTTGGCGGTTATCAAGACTTGTGGCGGATGGGTAGAAAAGCTCGTCGAAGCGGTAATCTTCTAAAACGTTCGCTACAAGAGTGTTAAGGTTAGTTTATTTAAACATAGTTTATTTTAATATGTATGCCTATTTATTTTGATCAAGTGGAACATAATACAATTTACGGCCGTGTATTATTACAAAGCTATAATGAGTCAAGTTATATCGTAAATCTTAATGATGTAGAAGCCGATGGCATTACTGTTTTTAGAGAAGTTCATTTAATTGATGCAACATTTGTTTTAGGACTAGAGTAAGACAGGGAGAGAGCGAATGATTTTTAGAGAGAGGGGTGTGGAGGGAGGAAAGGGGAGAGGGAGAGAGATGGAGGGAGAGCGAGACGCAGAGAGAGATAGAGAGAGAGAGAGAGAGAGAGAGAGGGAGAGAGAGGGAGAGGGAAGCGAGAGAGGGGATTGGGATGGGGAAGGAGAGGGGGCTAAATGGAATCTGAGAATATTTAGAAGAGCTGGTAGTAGGGTTACTCATGCCTGTACCCCTGAGGTGGTGTGAGTTTAATGGCATGGGAAATATGCTGGTAAAGGACAGTTCATTTGGAGCTGGGGTTTTCTGGGGTCGGGGCAGTTATAGAGATGACAACAGAAGAGAAGATGTTCAACTTGCTCCTCAGCGTGGTCACCTTGGCACTTGGGGCGTCAAAGAGGTTGTTGTTGAAGAGGTCTATATTGAGACCGCTACAACCGTTGCGAAGGCTATACCGATTTATGTCGGCTGGTCGAATACCAGCATGGAGCCATAAAGTTGGTGAATGGGTAGGAGATATAGCTTTGAGTTTGCTATTAGATTCATTTAAAGAGGCTGATGAAGTAAACAGGCTGATCAAGTTATAGGGGTGAAGTTATATGGGTGGGCCAAGGAACGAACATTTGCTGGGAAAGGGAAGTTTTGACGGAGTTCAGTACGGCAACAGATAAGTGTAACTGTGCTACCATGACGTAAGTTCTACGGGTTTCTGTTTTGAGTGAGCTGTGGGAGTTGGTCTGACAGCGTCACAGAAGTCATTCTATTAATGATCTTGTATAATCGTATTAGCTTATAGGTTGTGCGTCTTCTGGAAAGTGGTTTGAATCATGTTTAGACATACAAGTCATCGGTGCTCGTAATACGAGGCAAGCCACGCATCGTTCTAAGCGTGTATTTTTGTATATTTCCTAGTTTACGCACCAGACATTCGAATGTGTTGTCCCAGATAGTCTCGGCGTATTCCCAAGGATGGTCAGATAAACTTTTATACATGATTTCCAAGCTGTTCCGGTCTATGATAAATCTGAGACCTTTAGGAATGGAAAGTTCGTGTTAAGCGTGTGAGAATGGGTTATCTCAGTGGGTGTGCCAGTTCCATCTATTATTAGGATGAGTACCAAGATGCGTGTGATGATTTGATGGGGTAGATCCATTTCCTAATTTAATAGGACATACGGGCGATACGTAGGAGTATTGCAAAGAGGAATGCAAATGGGTGTGGCCATGTAGTGCTCACTATGGTATTGTTTGAAGTCGTTGTCGATCGCTGTTGTGTGTGTTATTAAGGTGTCTGATTATACATAATGGCATGTGTCGTCAGTAGACAATGTTATATTCCCTACGATGGGACTTGGTAGGCCATTTATAAAGATTAAAAACAGTAGGTCACCAAGGATTGGCCCTTGGGATACTCAAACAGTTAGACTCCGAAGGGTAGATTAACCACATATATAACTACTCGTTCGTGACGATTTGTTAAATAAATCTCAAACTATGCTAGTGTTCCACGCTCGGTCGAACGCTTAGAATTTGTCGAAAATGGAATATGCCTTCCTTGTGGTTGTCAAGAGCAAGCATTATTTCATTATAAATGTCTAGAAGTTGGCTGACTGTAGATATAGATAGAAAGGAGGTAGGGTATAATGCTACTTCTAATCATGTCTTTATGCATATGTCCGTACGTGTGTACGTTGGTGTATATGTGCGTGTTACGTGATTATGTGTATAAGTGACACCACATAACAGTAATACCTCTTTTATATTTCCAATGTGCCGGCTTTTCATTTGGGGCCTGGTCACCACAGGAGCGGTTGTTGGTCGTTCGAGAAGCTAGCCATATTGCAGTTACCTGATAGACAGATTCTATCTTCCCACTTTAGAACCAGGATGACCAAGACTATTAGAAATAGGTTTCATAGCCATACGTCATATAAGGAGATCAAGAGAGGTGTGACACTAAGATCCAGGTGTCCGCCCAGTGTTCATTAGACCTCCCTCCCACCTCGCACTCCCTCCCTCCCTCCCCTCCCCTCCCACCCTCTCTCTCTCTCTCTCTCTCTCTCGTTGTTCATCTTTTTTTATCGTTCTCTTTTTCTCTTTTTTATTATCTTGTCGGGAGAGGGTTTCGTTCTCTTTCTTTGTTTTATTATCTTGTTGGGAGGGGGCAATACTAAGTTGTTAGAACGTGTTGCCCAATCACATTGTACTAATGCTACAATAAAATATGATTTAAAAAGGGAATATCACAAAACAATGCGAATGTTGTCGACGCTCTTTTGTCAGTTGCCTATGCGAGACCTACTATAGATTGGCCAATAATCCATTATATACTTTTAAATATGCCGAAATGCGTATAAGTGAAAAATGTTAAAATTTACACACATTGGTTATTCTGAAACAAACGTGGGCCTAATTTGCAGTTTAATTCTGCACCAGCTTAGCTATTACATTAGTTTCAAAATATACAAAATGTTAGGTCTATCATCGTAATGTGTTGCGTGTGCGTATTAGCCGAGGCGGTTAACTGGTTACTTTCATCGATCGGCATGCGCCATATGTTATCGCTAAAAAGGCCTAGCTGTATATACAGTGACTTGTAAGTCTTGAACATTGAAAAATGTGCGCCTGTCTGACAAGTACGATAGCTGTGTTTACGGTTCAGTCACCTTGCCCGGGAGTGTGGACACTTGTAAAGACTTACTGGCCTTAATTGATGGGATTATGCAACGTGAGCCTTTATCACGGCAGGTTTACAAGGCATTGCACGGCTCTGTTTACGTCTCGTTAGATTTTCAATTTTCAATTTGATAATCGTGGAAGGGAAATCAATATTAAGAAACCATTCCCTATCAATTGAGAAGGGCCGATGGGACCCAAACGGCTGTAATACAAGTTACAGTTACACACGGGTGATCATTCTCCCAAATCGCCCAAATCGTCCAAAATATGTTTGCCACATACAGGCGACTCGAGAATCGTCGGAAATCCTTGAATCGCGAATTATCGCCTGAGTCGCCGTCGTTGAAATCTCCCAAACATGCACACACTCGAGTCGAGTTCGGACGATTTGCCCCTCTCTCCCTCCCTCCCTGGTGGTGGTGGTGGTGGTGGTGGTAGTAGTAGTAGTAGTAGTAGTAGTAGTAGTAGTAGTAGTAGTAGTAGTAGTAGTAGTAGTAGTAGTAGTAGTAGTAGTAGTAGTAGTAGTAGTAGTAGTAGTAGTAGTAGTAGTAGTTATAGAAGTAGTAGTAGTAGTAGTAGTAGTAGTAGTAGTAGTAGTAGTAGTAGTAGTAGTAGTAGTAGTAGTAGTAGTAGTAGTAGTAGTAGTGGTGGTGGTGGTGGTGGTGGTGGTGGTGGTGGTGGCGGCGGCGGTAGTAGTAGTAGTAGTAGTAGTAGTAGTAGTAGTAGTAGTAGTAGTAGTAGTAGTAGTAGTAGTAGTAGTGGTAGTGGTAGTGGTAGTAGTAATAGTTGTAGTATCAGTAGCAACAACAAAATTTTGTTTTCAATCTACGATCTCAAGTGGAATTTAGCCTGCCATATAACAACTTGAAATGCTCAAAGCATGCATGCGGTAATGGTTTATCTTTTCTGCGGTGTTAGTACGGTGCCATTTGTTCCTAACTTCTAAAAGGTGATGGTGATAGCATCACGTTAGGTGGGTATGAAGATGATGAGGATGTGAAGATTCTTACATTGAGAGAAAATTGCGGCTTCTGCCACCGACCAAATACAACACACTGTTGTAAGACAAGAACACAAGAACAATTCAGTGGATTGTTTTCGAAATTAACCTGCTGGGAAGCTATTGCTCTCTGAGTTGGCAACAAGTTCCTTTCAAATTAATTCCCAAAAAATTCAACAGACTGTGTATTAATATTTGCATGTAAATAAACATGGGTGTTTATTAAAGAAAGTGGAAACACATATCTATCCCTCCACCCACCCTTCGATTCGCATCAAATAACGTCCATGAGTAGTAGCTCTAGATCTTATTACATACATTTAACCTAGAAAGATACTAAAACAGACCTACTGAATGACAATCTACACTAAAATACTTGAAGCAAAAATATTAATATCCTGGATGCAAACCAGACTAACCATTGTTATTATCTGTGATATTTTGCTCAATCCATTCAAGTAAAATAAGATGTGGTCTATACCAGTTTTCGTTAATGTATACTAGAATATTTGAACAGGAAACACACTTTTATGGTGCAAATTAAAGATGTTTGATTCTGTAATCCAAATCTGTTCACTGATATAAAACATATGTCGCGCCACACCATATTTTTGTTATCTCCATGCTATTTTTGATGAATATTATTTGGATAAATTCAACTTACACAACAAAAATTATTATAATTCAATAGTCTGTGACAATGTTGCGATTTTATCGATTTTCTTCTAGAAAATGGCATTGTTGCAGCTATAAATTTACTTTACGCTTGTAGTACGAGTAATACACATTTTCCAGAAGAAAACGGGGAAAGCCATTATAAATTTCACAGCCATCTGAAGGCCACATGAACTTTTAGAATTGCAGGCGATACATAATCGCCAAATCTATGTTAAATCTGAAAGGCTATTCGCAACAAAACATTTAAAAGTACTGACAAAATTATGTGTTGCCCTTATCCGAACCGTCACTAAATAATTTGTGCCAAGGCAATCTAATACTTTCTCCAGTCGTCGTGTTCCGTTCCCTGTAGATGTATGGCCCATTATTGTGGCGGCGGCTGCGGCGGCTGCGGCGGCGTCGGCTGCGGCGGCGACTACTACGACGACGACGATGCCAAAAGTAAAATGAATTCGGTGTTGTAATAATCTAGGTAGCAAAATGTTATACTACCGCTTTCTGGAAGTCAGATTTCGGCTCTCTTAGGCTCACGTGGGCCTTTCTAATTGGGGGTGTGGGGGGGGGGGGGCGAGGGGGTGCGGTGCAATCAACCTTTGGTCCCAAAAGCAGAGAGTACGTCAGAGACAGGTCGGATAACTACCGATTAGTACTAGTTAGCAATTTCTTGACATGTGGCAGATAAGAGGATGCCAGATAACACGCACGCACGCACGCACGCACGCACGCACGCACGCACGCACGCACGCACGCACGCACGCACGCACGCACGCACGCACGCACGCACGCACGCACGCACGCACGCACGCACGCACGCACGCACGCACGCACGCACGCACGCACGCACGCACGCACGCACGCACGCACGCACGCACGCACGCACGCACGCACGCACGCACGCACGCACGCACGCACGCACGCACGCACGCACGCACGCACGCACGCACGCACGCACGCACGCACGCACGCACGCACGCACGCACGCACGCACGCACGCACGCACGCACGCACGCACGCACGCACGCACGCACGCACGCACCCGACGAAAAGTACTGTAGGCCTACCAACACACAATAGCACACCAATTTCTTTGGCTGTCCATAAAACACAAAATCTTATCAAGTCCCGTGAGATTCTGAGGATATATATATATTGGCATAGAGTCAATAGATTCTTGTCTCAGATTGATTCTACATATTTCCCATAATCCTTATAGCTCGCGGAATTTAACAATACACTAATTACATGTCAAATGTATGATTGCTTTGAAAACGAAGCAATTAAATCATTCAAATGAATGCTGAGATTCAAATAAAGGAACGCTACAGATTAAAGTCTAAATTAATACTATCACAAACGCGTTTGGGACAGACCGTGATCTTGAGGAGTTTTAACATCAGTTTCAGTTTCAGATTTCTTTATTTCACTCAGGCAAATGGCATATGAGGGAAACATTTATGTTAGTTTTTGGCGATAGAGATATTATAATTTTTTTAATTTTTGCTCACATATGATATTATTATCACTATAATAATCATCATCATCATCATCATCATCATCATCATCATCATTATTATTATTATTATTATTATTATTATTATTATTATTATTATTATTATTATTATTATTATTATTAACATTATTAATTTGATTAATTTGGAAAATGATATAAACGTTAATCCTCGGTTGTTGTTGTTGTTGTTGTTGTTGTTGTTGTCGTTGATGCCATCGCCGTTACTGTTATTGTTGTTGTTGTTGTTGTTGTTGTTGTTGTTGTTCCCGCCATCGTTGGCGTCGTCGTCGATGTATTTGCAGTAGTTGTTCGTCGGTCTGTTTGATCTTGTTTGTCTTGAATAATATGTAGGCCTATATAAAATCAGACGCGTATGCCTGCCTGGATGCATGGCTATGTGAGACTTACTCAGTGTGCGTGCGTGCGTGTGTGTGATGTGTGTTTGTCATGGAGTCATTCATGTACAAGTTCCATTTTATTTTATTTTCACTCAGGTGTTACAAAAGCATATGAAGTAATTATTTGCAATTGTGGTATTTGGAAAATATAATATTATTTGCATAAATACATTGCAAAATATTATGAAATCACTATAAAATCAGCATACCTATAAAATATAAGCAGCAGTAATATTAGTCATAGTAAGGGGTGGAAGTAGCAGCGGCAGTAGCAACAACAGCAGCAGCAGCAACCGCAGCAGCAGCGGTGGTGGTGGCGGCGGCGGCAGAAGCAGTCCAAAATGAACAAGATGGCTGGCGATGTGCGCAGGATATCAGTAGGTGAGAGGTTGCTTTAGATCAATGAATGTTATGCAACTACGCGAACATTTCCGGGCGACTCATTCAAACAGAAAACGCGTTTCATGAAGCGATAAACGGAGAAACGCACATCACCAAAAAAATACGATCCGATTAAGCTCAATATCTAAATCTAGGCGTTTTGTTAAAATCAAGTGTAGCAAATGTCAACTCGGTTCCAGCGCAATTATGTCATTAAAACCCTTGACGGTGCCGTTGAGTGTTTCTAACACGAGTGCGTGATTACGTAACTAACACTTGACATGATCGCCATTGATTAGTCGCATTCCTGCCGCACTTATGAAAATATTTAAAGGACAATTCCGGGATGGGTAAAAGTGAACTTTACTTAAAAGACAATTTATATGACTAGCATATTGGATCCTAAATAACAACAATAGATACAGTAATAGGAAGAATTATACCATCGTAATCATGGGAGTATTTCATCTCTGGGACGCGGCCATCGTCATCCCCGCTCCAACGCTATCTTTGCCGAGCACGAAGGCTGTACAGTAAATATAGAGACCCAATATGTGCTAATTTGTAATCATTAGGACATTGTCCAGTTAAGCTACTAAGTGTTTCAAGTAATTCTAGTGTCTGAAGTCGGTGGGATGTCGTTAACCCCTAGAACGCTGAAGTCTAGATTTCATAGATTCCATTCTCTCTATCCGATCAGTGTGTGTTCATTTTGGTAACGATGCTGCTGTAAGTCATTGCTGTGCACAGCCGCAACACGTTTCAGCAACATTTTTTTCCAAATGTACCACGGCACTATCTATGTACGTAGGCTATTACGCATTTTACACCAAGAGATACGGTTTAAATGAAGTGGGACACTTGACACGCACGTATTGTCAAATTACTCAGTCAACTCAAGATGCGGTTATAAAGCTGCGTTTACCTGGCACGCGGGGTGCGGACTGCAGAACGCGGAATCGAAAGCGCCTATGCGGAATGCGGGTAAAATATCGCGTGTACCATTTACCTGCACGCGGTATCATTGCGTTATTTTACGAGAGACGCTGCGGCCGTTAGGTTGATTACCTTCCCCATGTTTGATGATATTGTGATATTGCTATCAAATTTCTTTCAAAAGCGACAACACATTTTGTACGCTTTGATATCAGTCTTTCCACTGAGACCATTACAAAATGTTTGTGTACGGAGGCTAGAAATGAAGATCCAAAATGGCGGATACTGATGACTAGATTCAAAATGATACCTTGGCCTAATCTAACAACATGCAATTATAATATTACTGATTTCCTAATTTTTGTTCTACAAATTAGTTCTTAATAAGACGATGGATTACCATTTCGTTGCTAGGTTACATGTGCTCTATTCCGCACCGGAATCCTTTCCGTCCAGAAAGATCGCTACACCGAGCAATCGTTTTTTCCGCATCCCGCCGTTCCGCGTTCCGCATACTGCTTACCGCGTGCAGGTAAATGGATGAAGGAAAATAGTAAAGAGCGATCTGATGTACATTCCGCGTTCCGTTTCCGCAACCCGCTTCACGCAGTCCGCGTGCCATGTAAACGCAGCTTAACACATGTCGCGGAAAGTGTAAATATATGTTCTGAGAAAACATATGATAATATTACCGGAACCACAGACCCGATGCCTACCGGTTGCCGCAAGTCCGAAGATATATACAATGCTAGGGATGTTAGAATCGCCCAACTGGTTCAAAAGATACAGTCTGCGGAATAAACTAAGCCAGCAAAATTGGCAAACAAAGATTTTAGGATGCGTTCTATCTATCATCCCATATTAAAATAAATATCGCAGCTTCAATAACAAAGTTTGCCGTGTCGGTGCTTTATCGTGTTATCCCATAACTGGGACAGCTTCGTCAAAATATCCTACTTATTGAAATTACTACAGCTTGCCGGACACTATTGATCGGCCGCGGAAAATTCCCAAATTTTATGTCAAAATGATAATTCAGTTGATGATATCTCCGCTTGAGCAAAATTATAATCAGTCAGGTAAATAGGCATTTCTTTCAGCTTTAAGCACACTCCGATTTAATGACAATACACAAAGTATTTCCAAAGATAGAGCCTGTGAGACAAAGGCATCACATACTGAATTTGACCAAAAAAGGATAAAATATTCTCATATAGTATCTTAGACGATTAAACCTTGTACATTCCATTCTTTTGAGCCCCTTGCCAGATTTTAACATCCATTATAGCATATTAATCCTAAAGTCGGCACCTAGATCTTGGAATCATTGGAATCACTTCAGCAGGTCCGTTGCTATTATCATTTACGTACATTTCCTTAAAATATTTACCCGCGTCTATAGGCATTGCGCCTCCATTAATCCCTAGTGGTGGTGCGGAGGTGTTCAAAATAACATGATTGGTCGATTTGCTTGGTGGCCATCTTGGATGACTTATTTCCCCCAAAAGTACTTCTTCCGAACCTCTGAATTGTCCGGCAATTTGGTAAATATAACTAGCAACTGAGGGGCAGTCAACAATTTTGTATTATTATTATTATTATTATTATTATTATTATTATCCAATTTTACGAAAGAAATTCCCTTAAGCAACCGATAAAGCGTGCAGTTTCAGTCAGCCCTCGATCCTCTTGTTTGTATTATTTTATACTTGTACCGCAACAAAGCTGTATCGTCAGCCCAGCGGTCGGTCGTTAGTTGCGACACATCTGCCTGTCTGCCCGCCCATAAAGCACGCCTTCCCGCCCACCCGCGTACCCGCTCATGCACCCACCTGCCAGACACTTACCGACCACCCACCCCACCGCCACATACACCTCCCCATTGGCCACCAAGCTACCCACCCGCTCATCTGCTGTCTGCCCGTCCACCAGCGCGCGTCCAGACTGCCAGCCCACCCATCCATCACCCCGTCAAGCTGCAATGCATTTCTGGCTGGGCCTATACTTAGAAGTGCTTAAAATGGTAATAATAGCTAAGTGATATAGGCCTACTACGGATAGATACGAAGCCCTGTAAGTTTGGTGACCATAACTTCAATAACATAGCGTATATAGACTTTCAAAAAGAAAGCTATTACTGCCTACACAAACGCTGGACTGGTTTTAAATAAAGCACAAGCGTTTGAAGAAAATCAAAAATTCTGTGCTGGAGACCCGTGCTTCAGTTACCTTTTAATGACCTCATAACACATAAGCACATAATGCATATCATTTACACTATCGATGCCACGGTACGGAGATCCCGGCGCCATAATAGAAAATATGTTTTTTGGAACCTGACATTTTTTGTTGTTTAAAAATGGTCACGTTATTTATAAATGATCGTATAAACAATTTTAGAAACGTGGTTTAAACCCCAGTGCACCTCTTTATAGTAGATTTCTGTTTTTGCGTCATAGGCATAATGCCTTCTTAATCTTTGGTAATTAAAGACTTCCTCCTAATTGACTGTTATAGATATATTCCCTACACCAAATTGTCTTTGTAAAACTGGTGTGGAAGATAAGTCATATTTTCGGCCAATATGCCCTTATTTTGTTTTCAAAGAGAATACCTAACGAAACAATTACATCGTTTATCTCCATATACATCCGACCTGCTTTACAACGGAAACATAGTTCTGTCAGACATGTCTTTAACCCCAATGCACCTCTGTTTTATAGTAGAGTTCCGTGTTTGCTATATAGGCATACTCCCTTAACATTTGGTAATTAAAGGAAAGGAACAGGGAATTAACAAACTTATGCTCTTGAATGATAGATTTAGATCATAATCAACCTATAGCCAAAAGTAAAAACAAAAATAAATCGGAATAATTTGAAAAAGCAAATAAATACCATTTATGTCACTCTGACAATTGGAACCAATTAGTGACGCATGTGGTGGTGTGCGCTCTGGTGTACGCTGAGTTAATAAATTATAAATAATAATAATAACAATAAATAAGTCGTTCCTATAATCTCAGTTATATTCGCGTTAAACTGATTAGCCGCTACTTCCTACAGGTAAAATACTGTCTAATATTAAAACAATTTGACTGACAGCCGTTGTTTCCAGAGACAGGATCTGCATTCAGTTACACGAATTTCTAAATATTCTGTAGGCATCATGTTGCGACTATGGAAACCAGCAGTGTATTTTGAAATCATTTTGACCGAAACTCGTTGCTTCCAACAGAAACCGGCTACGTCACTAATTGGTTCCAAGTTAAACACTCCTAGGTTTAGTAATTGGATTTTTTCTCAAATAATCCCGATTCATTTCCATTTTTTTGCTTCATGCTACTGGCAGATTATAGTTTAATGGATGAATCCACTCTAGATAGGCTCCACTTATACTATGCCCGTGTTAGGAGCGATCGAATCCTGAACATTCCTGAACCTCAATTTCCAGAAAACTGTGTAGGGGAGCTGTTGAAAGTCTTGAAGCTGGTTTGACTGGGTGCAGCTGTTGTTGCATATGGCAGCAACGATGCCCAGTCGAATTAGTTTCGAAGTATTCAGCGGAATGGTTATTAAGTAGTAAAGACATGCAATTTGTACAACTAACGAACTATTAAACGTTCACAACGGACTTAGATATGCCATGCATTAGTATTTTGATTGTGACGTCAACCTACCTGTGACGTAATTTCTTATGACGTCATATACCTGAGCGCCAGATTGGATTCCTCTATTAACTTTGCGTTCCCCTGCAGGAGTCAATAAATTGCAAGACAACTACAAGCGCGTGAATGCAGATGAAAATAATGATACATTGCAGCTCGGGAATGGAGACTTAGCGTGTTTCCAAACAGTGCAATTAAGAATACAATGTCGGAAATATTATATTGACTATTTTGGGCCTAGTTTCATCAGAGGCAATGGACCTTTGTTTGGAAATAAAATATAATAAGATAAAAAATTTTCGGTGGTTATCCGTTGCTCCATACCGTCGACTTGGTACCACCATCTTTTTACTTTTGAGATTTGAACCATGGTTTTTTGTTTAGAATTCAGTGCTGTTATCAACTGAGCCAACGGAGAACCGATAATTAGATTACAAATAATGATGCTAATTGTTGTGCAATAATAGTAACACACTGGTAACTAGACTTGTGCAATAATAGCAAACATCAATGCCCGCTATCTCATTGCCCTATACAAATCGACCCTATTGGAGAGGGGCTTGTTTGTGAGTTAATCTGTCAGTCTGTGCATGGCTATATCTCGCAAAACTATAGCGTGATTTGTCCGACATTCTAACCCTGGAATATGTTACCGCTATAGCCGTCAAAATATTCAACAGTCTATTTATCAAATTGTAAATAAATTTTCATATTTAGTCTTTCTGGTTCAGCGCAATATTGTTAAATCGCTGATATGTGTTATCTCGATGACTATCTGTATGCAAGGGAGGTAACTCGTCTTTCATCTGTTCTTCATATTTCTTGTATTTAAATGCCTGTATTTTTCTATTTCCAGGTTTAGTGTTTCTGTTTCTCTGGAACAGATTTTTTCCTCTTGGACCTCTGTTTTCTCTCGCTTTGCTTTTATAGCCACTAGTGCTTTGCAGCTATTAATTATTGAATTATATCAAATTTCCTGTATCTTTGTGATGTAAGTACTTCTCTTGGCTATTTTTATAATTATTTTTGTCTTTGTGAATATATAACTTAGCAGCGTTATTTACTAAAACATACATGGCCGAGAGAGTAAGTGTGTTGTATCATTCACTTTTAAAATTGTAAAATCACAGGTCCAAATCTCGTTATTAGCAAAAGGTAAACATGTCTACAATTATGCTTTACCCGTAAGACATCATGTCAAGACCAACTCGCAGTCATTGAAAGTCAAGAATAGTAGCTGCTATGCGTTAACACCTAATTAGATGCAGCATCCATTGGTATACCGGCGATCATACACGCACAACATTATGTGTAAACCCTCAACTACGTGTACACGCTCATCTACAAACAATATTACACACAATGGGCTTGCCTGAAGAACTGTGGTCGTGCATGCATGATGTAGGCTGTGCGGCGCGACGAGAAAAAGTACCCAGGCCATTGTGTGATATGGGCAACTATACAGATCGAAATCTTGAGAAACGGAGGAGAAGCCCAGGGATCCCAACATTCCGCTCGCATTTCCACTAACATGCCTTATGCGTTATCTGATGACTGTGATAGCGATGGACAAACTCTTCAAGTATATGAATTATTTAGAAACGGTTTGCAGTTTTGATGTGGATGCTGCTATCGAGTTGGAACAAGAGTGAAACAAGAAATAATGTAGTGATCCCTCGCCAACCTCTCAATGCACGCACTACCACGTATCAGTTCCTGAACATCGACCACATCTCACACATGTAGCACATCAATGAGACTAATACATAGCCGAGGTAGTTAACGCGTTAGATTCACGTTTTTGTGTTTATTGGCAAACTAAAAATCACAGGTTCAAATCTCGCAATTAGCACTTGTGGATAACTCGGCCATTTCTGGTCCGATTTTAAAATGGTAACCAGTTTTGAAATTCTCGCTTCGAAACAAGAAATAATCCAGTGATCCTCGCCCACCAACCTCTCAATGCGCGCTACTCTCACGTATCAGCTCCTGAACATCGACCACATCTCACACATGTAGCGCAGCAATGAGAACACATAACTTATCAGCTTTATATAGTAATACATGGCCGAGGTAGTTAATGCATTGCATCCATATGTTTATTAGCAAACTTAAAATCACAGGTTCAAATCTCGCTATTAGCACGTGTGGATAACTCGGCCATTTCTGGTCCGATTTTAAAATGGTAAACAGTTTTGAAATCCTCGCTTCATTCCGGTCCTGATTGGTGCCAAGAACGACGAGAATAAAGTGATTTCTCGGTACAATATAAGCATACACTCTCTCACACATAGTCTCCGTCGGTATCACATGACACGACGGGCCAACCACAGGTACTGATCGCCTTGTGATCCCCACACAAAATAGGTCTGAACGTCCATTTAGAGACAGTCATCCACAGGGACATACACCATGATTACTGTTGCACAGCTTCGCGAGGTTATAAAGCAATTCGGCCGTAGAGTAGCCTCTAAGCCCAAGAAAGCTGACCCGCTCCAGATGATAGGACAGGCCCGTGCCGAGGAGTCACAGAAGCGTCTCTCCCAATCAATGAAGACGGGAAGGTTTCCAGTGCTTACCAAAGACTATCCTTTGAATCCCCACAAAAAAGCGCAGCGGCTCCGTGAGCTTTGTCAGGTGGACAAGGAGGTGACTGCTAGCTTGCGAGCCAAGACTGTAGGGAGGCGGATGGTGTACCATCCACTGGAGTGCTTACCTCCCCTATGCAGGATCACTAAGCGAGTGATGAGGGGGCCAAGGTCTGAACACTTAGCCCGGAGCATGAGGCGAGAAGCCGAACACATTCTCGACCACCATCTCGGCAAAAGGGAGACAGAGGATAACGGACGCCAGTCAGTATGCTGGACATTCTTCAGAGGTCTAGAAGGAGACCTCACAGGCCAGATCATGCAAAAGATCCAGCAGACTGTCCAGAATGCCTTTTACCTCCGCTAGACCCATACCTATCGCATCTGTCACATCGAAGACGGTAGGGTGATGCTCTTCCACAAGGTTGCTCCAGAGAGCGCATGCCTGAACACGATAGGAGTAGCTCAGGACTGGGTGGCAGCAAGAGAGCAAGCCCGCCTCGACACAGACAATATCGATCGACCCAACACCAGGTGGGCTTTTGTTCGATCAGTCAACGTTGAGGTCAGGGCTGTCATCAACCGCTAACCTCTGCTTGGGACAAGCCCCCTCCCAGACTGGCTATGACAGAAGAAGAGTATGATTGCCCTCGACACCTACAGGGACAACATGTGTCTCTGGAGATGTCTAGCAGTCCACCGATGAGCGAGAGCTGATAGAAGTACAGCTCCTGCATGAGAGCTTGCCACACAGTTCTACGGAAAGACAGTACCTGATGTCCGCAAGACCTCGCTGGATCAGCTGGACAAGGTAGAGTTCCTCGGCAAGATCGGGATTCACGTGTATGAACCAACTGAAGAGGGCACCTGGCACTTGATCAGGCAAGCGGCTCACTACCGTGACACCATGACCATCGGTGTGTGGGACCACCACGCCTTCGCAAATCTCCAAGCTGGCACATACACTCGTCTGCAGTCACTGTCAGCAGAGGTTTACACAGGCATGCAGTTTTCAACGCCATGCTGATCACTGTACAGGTGGAAAAACAAAAATCGTGTGCCCTGGCGAGAAGGTTGAGGCACCACAGTCTGCGTATGAGAAAGCCTTCTATCCGCCCCAACCATCCAGTTCAGCAGCTACTCGTTGGGTCGAGTATGAGTCGAGAAACAGAGGCATACACATGCACCATGTAGAATGTGGGCACAGTGGCGAGCATTGGATCGATGGTGTTCCCGTAGATGGTTATGATCCGACCACCAACACTGTTTACCAGTTTCATGGCTGTCACTGGCACGTGTTTCCACAACACCAGCAAGGTGAGGATGCCGAACAAAGATACCGCAAGACAGTCCTGAGAGAGGAGAAGCTTAGAGCGTCTGGATGCACGCTTGTGTTACAGTGGGAGTGCTGTATAAAACGCTGTCCAAGCGTCCCTAAACGAGTTCGGACTGTCCCATACCCACACTTCATAGTTTACGACTTCGAAGCACTCCTAGATGGGATCAAGACTCATCCTATGGAGACTCTCACAATCGAGAGTACTCACATACCTATCTTTGTGTCGGTTGGCTGCTCCTTAGTTGGCGCCACGAGTGAGCCCACTCACCTCTGCAATCCTGACCCCAAAGAACTGATCAGAGAGTTCATGCTGGTGATCCAATGGCGAGCATCTCTAATCCGGACAAGGGTTAGGGCACAGTACATACCGGCAGGCCTGGACAAGCTCCCAAAGCGACAGCAGCGACTGATCAACGAGTGATATAGAGGTCCCTAAGGTTCTGTGGGCAAAGTTTGAGGAAATGCCCCCGCTCTTCTATAACCGTGAGATCCCGGTAGAGGCTGTCTCTTGTGAAATGCAGGCATATCTAGAGCGTACAGTTCGGAAGCAACCTACCACCCAGAAGCTGGTCGGCACACTCTCTGGCAAGAAGCGGCTGCTGTACGCACCGACACTCAAGTGGTATATAACCCATGGCCTGGAGATCATTGCTGTATACCGCACCATAGACTATGAGGCCAAGCGCCCATTCTAGTGGTTCGTGGAGAATGTTATGGAGGCCCACCGCTTGGGAGATGTAGATAAGAGCAAAGCGCTCTTGGCAGATCTCTTCAAACTCCTCAGCAACAGTGTCTACGGGAAGCTCATCGAGGCCCTAGAACGCCATAGCAACACCAGCTTCACGAAGGATGAACGCGGGGTAGACAAGGCCCTGCGTAGTGCAGGGTTCGAAGATCTTGAGGAGATCGGTGAGTCATACGAGCTCCAGTGTTGCAAGCCGAGAATTACTATTCGAAGGCCCTTCTAGGTGGGGATAGCCGTTTATGAGCCTTCTCTATAAGTCTACTACGTCTTCCTTGATCGCTACGTAGCTCGTGGCAGCTTTGAGTACCTGCAGATGGACACTGACTCTGTGTATATCGCTATAGCAGGCTCCAACTGAGACGCTGAGATGCGAGCAGAGTACCAGGCTCATAAGCGGGACTGGCTAGTTTGGTACAAATGGTCTGGACGGACTCCGGGACTGTACAAGCTCGAGTTCGAAGGCTCTCGTGGCATCCCTCTCTGCTCCAAATGCTACTACATGGAGAGCGTAGCTGCAAGTAAGTGCTCGGCTAAGGGAACATCAAAGCGGCAGAATGAGGTCTCTTGGCAAAGGTTCTACAGTGGCGGGTTGAACAGAGCTAAAAACCGAGGCCTACGCATGCGCAATCAGGGTATGGTGACATATGCACATAAAAAGCTCGGACTCTCCACTTACTATGATAAGCGCCATGTGCTGCCAGATGGGGTCCATACCGAGCCCATCGAGTATCATGTTAGCACCCTAGGGGGTGGTAGCTGCGTGTCTTCAGGGACTAGCTGAAGCTCTTCTACGAAAAATGGTCGCCTGGGCACTCCGTGCTGGCGTGCCAGGTAGCACAGTGTAGGCCGCCCCTCCATCTTCATATACCTGTCAAGCCTGTGAACATCTATCGACCAGTTAGGATCTGTTGCACGACGTCGTCCGCATTCCAGCTCACCAGGCTCAGGTACCAAACCACAGCATCAGGTGGTAGGCACTCCTCTCCCTTGTTCGCTCCTCTAGAGCTGTCACCAGCAGAGTGTCAGATAGCCTCTACTGGATTCTTCCCGATTAGCCTGGTAATCTCGGCATTGGATCTCTCCACCACAGCAGGCAGCCCTCTCACCCATACTCTAGAACGTTCACTCGGTGTGGCCATTTCCTGGGCATATTGGTGTTGGAACAGTCTCCCTGCCAGTGTCCGATTCCATCGCTCAATGATAGCCTGGGCACGGTGATGCCCTACCTCGCCTCGCCTAACTCCCACACCGTGTTTCCGCATGAGGGATGCAGTCTCCCCTCTGAACTCCTTACCCTCATCCACCTGCAACAATTCCTGCCACTGGAGGGGATTTTCTGAAGCCTCATAGACACCCTGGAATGCCTGGGCCACCTGGCCAGCTGACTTGTCTGTGAGGGGTACAGCAGCCTTGTACATGCTGGCGACATCGACGATGGTGAGGGCATATTTGTAGGTCTTATGACCAACCGAGTCGTGTGGAGGGAATAGACCATCTGCCTGGTGAACTCTGTTCGGGACAGTTTCCTCGAAATGGGCATGCCTGATGTGCCATGGACGAGGTCTGTATATCTGCCACATCGCCTGGTGGCTGAGCCACTGGCTAACTGTCTCCAATGTGAAGTTGTGGCCCTTGCGATGTGCATCATTTGGTAGTTGAGGGGGCTGAGGCTGATAGTAGAGTTCCTCAAGAAAGACGGTTGATAAACTCCCGGATTTCATCACTGACGTCCACTCCCGTCCTGTCACGCACGGCCTGGATGAAATCTAAACAGACGAACAGACAGCCATCATTCATTCGACCATCACTGATGACCTCCTCAAACACCTCCATACACTGGCGGCTAATCTCTGCTGGATCCTCACTGAACAGTAGTTTTCCGACCAACCCTCGGAAATTAAGGGACTTGACCTGGTCGTACAGAGAGGCCCTCCTTATATAGTATGGCTTAAATGTTCGCCGGCCCAGATGTCCATGAGCGCTATGGCAATGTACGGTAGCCAAGGGCCTGCCACTCCGAAGAACATACCTACTCTTGAGGTGATGGCTGGTATGGCTTCAGAAATCTTCTCCACCACCAGCCTTCATTGTGAACAGAGCCATCAGAGCCCCAACTGCTGCCATCGGACTGATAGAACCTTTTATGTAAGTGCGATAGATTCCTTTTGCTCTGTGTACTAGCCTGCAGGATTCAGGCGCAGTCTCCGCTATATCATCATACTCACCCGCGGTCTCCGCTACATCGTAGTCGTCTGCATCATAATCTTCCTCATCGTAGTCCTCCTCATAGTCCTCATCATCTATATCCTCGACTGGATCTTCATAAGCCTCTGGTTCATACATATCCGTCGCTGGGGAGCTATATAGTAGCTTTAAACTGTAGTCTATAGCATGGCATCCGCAATCTTGAATGCGGGCATGCTTGTCTTGGCGAACTGGGGACTCAGCTTTGCCAACAAGAAGGCGGCAGAGGTCGAGCGTGAGCATCATAACCAGGCGATGGAGAAGCTATCTAAGGATAAGTTTGAGTACAGCAAAGCCCTCGAGAATATGCACCAGAGGGAGGCACGCTGACGCCAACTCCCAGCTCAGGTCAACCAGAGCCTCAAAGAGGCAGATGAGAGTCTCGGTGAGTACAACGAGGCTGTAAAGATATCTGAGCCAATGCTCGACTATAAAGCATCGACAGGTCAGGATACAGCAGAGCTTATAGTTAGCAACTCTAGTGATGACTCTCCACAAGTAATCTTCCTTACTGATTCTCTGTCTGCATTAGAAGCGTTATCCAATGATAAGTTACCTGAACTACAATGCATTCTTAATAAGATTGCAGAATGTAGAAGAGTTACCCTACAGTTGGTTCCAGCACACTGCGGTATTCATGGCAATGAGAAGGCAGATCAGCTTGCAAAACAGACCATGCCTGAAAAGTGGTATTTCAAACGCCGCCGCACCTAGCATGTAGGTTCTTTCGACTTCGACCGTAGCAAGTGAACCCTGCCGTGTGTGTTTTCAGAGTTGGTTGACGTACCCAGCACCGAACGCTTTGTTTTGTATCTTCATCCGCATTTGACAACCCCCGCTAGTGATCGGGTTGCTTTCACTTTCCATCCGTACCATCGGAGTACAGGAACTTTCTTCACCTCGTAGTACTATCGTATCTTTTGCTGACTGCTCGTTAGACATTCTGAATAGGCTTACAGTGCTGAGCGATGATTGGGTGGAGCGTAGCTAGAGATCAGAAAGGCATAGCCTAAACTGGATTCCACCATTGGTCATTATAATAACTCAGCACTTAAATGGACCTTTCCAGTTTTTGCTAAGTCCCGCCCACATCTAGCTAAGCTCCACCTACACCTCGCTCCTGTTGGGATTGATCGATTCATGAACTCCCTGATTATCAATTTCTAGAGAACTATACAGATAAGCTCTTAAATAATTTTGAAACTAATTTGACTGGTTACTGTTTCTGCCTATGGCAGCAACAGCGTGAAGTCAAATTAGTTTCAAAATATGCAACATAATATGTATTAAACAGTAAAGACATACAATTCGTACAACAATGCTGATTCCGTATTCAAATATGCGTTCGTGACGAACTTATCTAAGTCATTCATGACGGCATAATGACGTCATTGTGTAGCTCGCCGGGTAGTATCGGGCCGTTCTGATGTCTCTTGTCGACTCGCTGTGCCATATGTGCATGAGGAATGATGATGCTGGTTAGCATCCGGTCTCGGGGTGACGGACCTTGAACGAGACTGCCCTGCGGGAAACAAAAACCGGCTCCTAAGGCCGGTGGAACTCAATCATTCCGGTGGGACCGTGCGACCATTGCCGCGAACATTAAATATGACGGTATCATCCCAAGAGTTTGTGTCACCAGTATGCCTGTCCATAGCAATTTCGTGATCCATGGACTTACAAGATTTGATTTTGGTGACCTAAAAATATAAGTCTGTACAATGTGTTTACATAAAATATGCTAGATAAAACTACAATAAGAGCATACGAAAATATAAGACATAGAAACAGGTAGATGAACTTTTAAACATGGGGCTCCCGAAGGTACCACACAGACTCGTAGGTCCGCAGTGGTATCCCCGAAAGGGAGGCTCCCGTACACGAGACATAGCTCTTTAACTTAATATAAGTTATTACACCTCTAGGCTGGAAGGAAGAAGATCATCTCAGATGAAAAGTGATGTGCCTCATGCGGGAACTACTCCTAGTGCACACTTGTACCCTTTGGCCTTCCCGATGTGGTTCCCTGTCCACGCCATGCTGGACAGACGCCCAGTTCCCCACACAGGATGCAGCCTAGACTAGGTACCGCTCCGTACATGCCTGAGATAAAGACATGTCCAACCCGGGACAGAGTCAATGTGCACACTGACGACTCCGACCCGAGCGAACACAGTACTGGGCGCCAATAGGGTCATCTTGGCAAGGGGACCGTAGCCCCGAATAGACTGTACCCTGGAGATGATGTCTGCTAGACGCATCGCTACTAAGGCCTTCGCGTAGATCGTACTTTGACGTCTATAGCTGAGAGGCCTTGTGCAGATCGTACTGGACAGATCACTCACCCCATGGGTACCTGGGCGCCAGACTGCTCCACTCGTCCGGCAAGTGACAGGTTACACCATCTCACACACATACCCGCCTGCTTCCCAAAGAAACACTTTTCATGTCCTCCGATCACAGGAGGCATGACTCGCAATACGAACGCCCTGCTGTACATTGAGCCATCTTGACCACACAGATGAACAGAATGATCAAGACGACCGGCCGGTAACCCAGTCGATAGCCATCACCATCAGAGCTCACGCTCAGGGGCAACTGATGGTCTGATCCGTATCTATCTGCCAACAGTATACGAACTTTGACCATTTTCCCCGGCAACCGATATTCTAATTGCAGAGATTTGCACCCTGGGTGTGGACTGTCATCCACGTACCACGCATGTCCACTTACTGAGATTGGATAAAGCAAAAATCTCAGCAGCCCGAACATTGCGCCGACTAGACGGTACCACAGTAGGATGTTAATTCATCATTCGTTAGACACGGAGGCCTTCAGTATCTCCTCTGCACGATACACCCTATTTTATGTGTCCCCGGACCCTTGCGGGGCCACTGCCGCCTGTCAAAACAACTTTTGAGGAGCCTATCCCTCTTTGTAATTTTTGGTTGAGGAGTATTATCCTGGCGTGGACAGTTGTCGCTGAATCCTTGCGAGAGGCAAGTGCCTCACGCTGGCCTCCGTCTCGGGAAGGTGCTGCCACGGCTTAAACCAGGAGAAGAATAGCAGGCAAAAATAGGCCTACTCTAATATTTCAAACAAAAATGCTATGCAAAGAAAAGACCATACCTAGTGAGTTTATGACTATAGGGGTGTGTACTCTTTTACGTGAAGACAGGACGGAGGATTCCCGATGGACTCCTTCATCCCCGTCTTACGTAATTCCAAATATGCTGAGTCAGTAGTTGCCGCTTTATTTCTGCGGGCCTTCTGCTTTGCTTAATTCAACCTTTAGTTGTTTTTCAATCACATATTTAGTTTAGGCCACAACTGGCCAATAACTACCTAGCTATTTAGACACGGCAGTCTCGGAGAACAGATGCACGAGGACATCGATACTGTAGACAGCGCTCTTACATGTTACTTAGTGGGACCTCCTAACTGGGTGACAGTCCGGACATTCTGCGCCGCAACCACATGAAACATTACAGGACATGGTTTACATTTCATGGAAGCAGTATTAGGCCATATCACCTATCGTTATGGTGGGGTTTAAGAAAGACGGATGCACACCGTGAATGTCCTTCCCGTAAGGGCATGGCAGATGTAAATATTCTGCCCAGACATTTGAACAGAATTCGGTGAGCATACGTATCTTGCCCATCACTGGGTCCTATGGAACTAACTGTTTAACTTGTCGTTAGGTTTATACACAAGTTGCCAGTTTTGCACTGTGTTGCGGGAGGATTATCAGTAAAATAGAATAATAATTAATACATATGTTTTCGCAGTGCTTTCCTACATTGGCTTAAGGTACTATCTACTAAGTATCCGAAGATATGCGGGAGTGTGTGTGTGTGACACCGCACCCTGGCCATCACCACTCGGAAACCCCAGTAGTCGGAGCAGCCCATGGTGCGGATAGGGACATCCAAACAATTAAGAAGTCACAGGGCTAAGAGGAATATGAAAAGAGACAGAATCTTGGAGTTATGAGTCTTACCGGAGTGCAGGGCTAAATTATTGCACTACCAGAAGAGAAGCATATATTACACAGTATGTAATGAAGAAAGTGTTTCTAATCATTCTGAACCTATTCAATCGAGCTGAATAGAAATGGATTTTAGTCGGTAGCATGCTGGGCTAAACAGCGTTATAGCACGGAGAGCGACCTCAGTGAAAAATTGTTGGTGGCGGGAGAAAGTGCTGCAAATATAAATGTTGCTGTATAGTGGTTTCTACGTGCACTGCAGTCCTACATTTGTATAACTAAACAAAACAAGTTAACGGATGGCCACTGGCCATGTACATACATAATCTAACCAGATATAGAGCAATACGATGTCAAATGATTACGGTATGTATATATTAGTACAGGTATACGAACCTACTATAGTGAGGTTAGCAACACATTGAGGAAAATGATAATAACCATTTAACAAATACAGAAACTTTTACTCTCGGTCCTAAGACCGTTGCAGTTCCTTTTCATCATCGGAACCATTATTACGGATATGAGATAATTAACAAAACCTATATAGAGAAATAATTACACTCTGAAGCATAGTTACTTGAATACTTGGTAGCCATTCCCAAGTAACGCTATGGCGTTACTGAAATTGATACATCACTCCATGCGCGACGTGAGATGTTGCGCTCTCCGGAAGCTGGAAAGTTCCCGCAAGCTGATTCCCACAGGCTGATTCCCCTGAGCTGTTGTCCGCAAATAAGATTCCCGCAAGAACGTCCATGGCGGGGGAATCATCGCTCAGCACTGTAAGCCTATTCAGAATGTCTAACGAGCAGTCAGCAAAAGATACGATAGTACTACGAGGTGAAGAAAGTTCCCTTACACCGATGGTATGGATGGAAAGTGTAAACAACCCGATCACTAGCAGGGGTTGTCAAATGCAGATGAAGCGTTCAGTGCTGGGTACGTCAACCAGCTCTGAAGACGCACCTGGCAGCGTTCACTTGCTACGGTCGAAAGTCGAAAGAACATACATGCTAGGTGCAGCGGCATTTGAAATACCACTTTTCAGGCATGGGCGGCAGATCCGGCGAGTCATTCACCAAAGAACATCCTGCCTCTACATCTGTAGATTCACATTATCAGGCCGCAAAGGCCTCACCGCAAGTTTGTGTTCCGAATGTAGATGTAGTATTCGTTAACGCTTTATCAAAAGTTTCTAAATTACTCCGGTGAAAGGGGAGTTAGAAAATTGATTTGGTGCGGTGGGATGGAAACTGCACTCTCTTCGGGATAAAAACCCGACCCATAGCGAAGAAAGACGTGTATCGCGCTTGATAATAGTTGGTACAATTCCAACCTGTTCGGCCCCTGGCCTAGGATGCGCTCGATCTCTGGATCGCTTCTCCTTTTATACTCTCCATGACGTCACAGGCGCAGGCTTCGTCCAATCATCGCTCGATCATCAGCCAATCAGAGCGTTGCTAATAATAGCGTCGTCGAACGTTCCAGAACATTCTAGAAGCTATACGTCCACGTGGTTATGACGTCACGGCAATATTTTGAAGATCATCAACAAAAGTTTTCCTTGGATAGCTCAGCCATTTCTCAACCGATTTTAAAATGGTTTACAGTTTTGGAAAGCCCGTCAAATTCTGGTCCTGATTAATGCCAGAAGTAATGGGATCAATCAATTAATAAGAATTACCGAGTACCAGCACAGTACACTAAAAGCGCCATTCCATCTAGGTCACAACTACGCGCTCCATAGAAACAGTGTCGCGCGCATGCGCATAATGCGTTTTACGCTTATAGCTCTACCCAGAGGGGCGTGTTCAGGAAACGAAACCTAGACGGGCGGCGCGTATCCAGCTTGGCTACACCTGATTATGATGTTATTCTACACGTCACGTAATTAATTATGACGTCACATGATGGATGGATAAAGTAGAAATGCCTATTGTTTACTACCTCTATATATTGAATGAAACGTAAAACAACACCGGCATACAAACTTAACCTTTGTCAATCTGGTATTGCTATTCTATATTTTACTGTGCCAATAGCAAAGAAACTGGTGTAGCCTACATTTTTCAACAATTTTGGTGGATGATGCTGCTGTCAAAATTTGTTGATAAATTACCACCCGTTCAGCAATTAATTTAATTTAAAAATGTGAACATCAGTGGTAAAGCCGTGTAGGATAGAGGCCAATATTCTGCATTATAAATGGGAAAATCAAGGATGCGAACATCACGTACCGAGCCAGTAATTCCAGTGGTAAATTTTCAAAAGTACTATTCTCCTAACCTGCACAGCGGTCATGCAGTGCCCTTGAGGAATTTTAATTTGCCGGTCAAGAGAAGACTGTTTTAGACAATTTTACACTGAAATGACTGGCTCGGTTAACGTACCAGTCATTCAAGTAAAAAATTGTCAAAAATAGTTTTCTCTTGGCCGGAAAACTATAATTCCTCAAGAGTACTGCAGATGTCAGTTTTGACAGTTTTCGGCATGAAAGGGTTAATAAAATTCAACATAGCATTATAATTCAGCAGCAACACTCGATGGAGCACGATGGAAAAAGGGCTGGAGGTATTGCGGACGATAACCTTGTCCGTTTAGTGTGATGGATGGATGGTCTGGAAGGGTATTGAGCCCTTTCTCACGCTACGTCCATACAGCAAAGGATTCGAGACAAATATCACGATTAGGTAGATGTCAGCTTATGAATTATTATCATTTGAAACCGGGGGCGAAAAACACTTTAAAATTGATGCGACTGCGTATCGGAGATGTCCATTGACGTTTTATTAATTAGTACCTTAATAGCCTGCAGATATTCCATGTCCACATCATTTGAAAATATCACGAAGTATGACATTTGAAATGAAATTTATCAAAGATGACGGCGGTAAAGTCTATCAGAAAAGCGGAATAACATTAACCCAATCAAACCTTAGACACGATAGCTTACACCACGTGTCATTAGGATAGTCAACTATTTTAATATAGAACGTTAACACTTTAATGACTAAATTTGTTCAAAGAATTAAAATTTTTATTTATTGAATACCCATTTGCAGGCCAAGAGAAGACTATTTTTGAAATGTTACCACTGGAATGACTGGCTCGGTTATCGAGTCATTCATTCCAGTAGTAAATTTAAAAAAGTCATTTCCCAAGACCCCTGCAGAGGCCGGTCTTGGTCGGTCTTGGCCGGTTTCGTCCTGAACGGGTTAATAATCCAAATAGCCCTGAAAACGGACAGATAAATGGACAGATAAATGAAAGGGTTAAATAGAAAGGCCACATTCTACCTGAATGCCCGGCAGTTATTTGGTCAGAAATTCAAATGTTATGGCCCGAAATAGAAATAAAAAATTTAAAAGTACAAATTGTGGCCGAGCATTTTAGGAGCATTATTTTTAACAATTCCCTGGACATATTTTTGGAAATCCAAGATGACTGCCAAACAATTTGACAGATCTAAATTCTCGTAAGAAGTGTTGAAGTCTACCAGACTAGCATCGTTCCAACCAAGTTTTGTTGAAATCGTGCCATCGATTTATTTAAAGGATTTCTGGACAATCTTCTAAAAATCCAAGATGCCCACACAGCCGCCAGGAAAATTGACCGATCAATATTCTGAATAGTATTTAGAGAGCCTACCACAATAACATCCTTCTAGCCGAATGTGGTTAAATCCACCAAACAGTTTAGGAGATACGTTTTAAAGGATTTCCGGAAATTTTGGAATAATCCAAGGTGGTAGCCGAAACACTTAGCTAAACAAAATTTCGAATAGAAGATCTGGAGCTTTCGACAATAAGATCCTTCTAGCCAAATAAGGTTAACATCTGCTAATCTGTTTAGAAGGAGATGCTTTTTAAATGTTAGTATCTAAATTACCGTGTCTACGTCTCTATTCTTGCAAACTATGTGCGTGCAAACCTCCAAATCATGCATAGGGTAACTGTGAGGTCAAGTAGGTAGGTTGTTTTGCGATAAGATTTCGATAGGCTTTAACTGATATAGGAAACTGGTAGGTGGGTGGGTGGGTGGGCGGGTGGATGGATGGATGGATAGTTGTGTGCGTGCGTGCGTGCGTGCGTGAGTGCGTGCGTGCGTGCGTGCGTGCGTGCGTGCGTGCGTGCGTGCGTGCGTGCGTGCGTGCGTGCGTGCGTGCGTGCGTGCGTGCGTGCGTGCCTGCGTGCCTGCCTGCCTGCCTGCCTGCATGCCTGCATGCCTGCCTGCGTGTGGGTGGGTGGTTGGGCGGATTGGTGGGTTAGGGGGTTGGTGGGCTGGTGAGTTGGTTGGTGGAAGGAAGGAAGGATGGATAGATGGATGGAAGAATGGATGTGTGGGTGGGTGGGTGGGTGGGTGGGTGTGTGGATGGATGGATGGATAGATAGAATAGGGCACTGCCTAACTTGGACTTTGTTGCCAGAAAACAGTTTATTAAATCTTATAATCAGAATTTACTGCAATGTGTTAACTACTATCTGATGAACATTCTGTTGGCATTTTGAGGCTAGTTCGGCTGGGTGCTGGTGTACTCGTAGACTGCAATGGCGCCCGGTCTGGTTAGTTTCAAAATATTCAGCAACCTATCTGTATAGTCACTTTAAAAAAAAGGGGATCCTGTGACCTCAGGGTTCAAAGCACATAAATCGATCCAAACACGCTCAGAACTTGGGCGAGGCTCCAAATGTCCCGCGCATAACTTGATGTGGATCAATCTTTTGCAGTAGTTAATCCGGTTGTGGACGCGATTTGCCCATTGCTTTGTATAATATGTATATATTTAATTAAGTAGTGTTTATTTATTTATATAGGGCCTATAGTTGTTTCATATACCTTGTTTATTTATACGATTGTACTTGTATTGCCGTATTCTTATGTTGGACTTTTGCAAAAAACTATTTATCATCAATTGTCACAATGCAACCACCCACCACACCACACCTAAGGCGCACATGATAGGGTTTGGCATGAGTCAGGTGGAGGAGTTTTAAGAATGCGATGCAACTAAGAGACGGGGTTTTGGGCGGGATGAGATGTTGAGAAAGCAAAGATGCTGACACCGGGGACGTTGCGTTAGGCAAATTGTGAGGATTGTAATTTTGCGAGACGAGATGTTATAGTGGCAAAGCCTGGTGCTATTGCCATTCTGCCATTGCTGTTTAGAACGACCACCTCCCATCGTGTCATTGGATTAACCATACAGTTCTGTCTCTATTCATAACGCCCACCTCTCGCCGTGTCATTGGACTAAATATACAGTACTGTCACTGTTCTTAACGACCACCCCCCGTCGAGTCATTGGATTAACTATAAGGTACTGTCTCTTTTCATAACGACCACCTCTCGTCGTGTCATCTGGTTCTCTATACTGTACGGTTGCGCTGTTCATAACGACCACCTCTCGTCGTGTCATTGGATTAACTATCATCAGGTACTGTCTCTGTTTATAACGACCACCTTCCGCTGGATCATTGAATTACTTATATCGTACTATTGCTGTTTATAACGACCACCTCTCGTCGTGTCATTGAGTTTCCTATATTGTACTGTCGCTGTTCATAATGACCAGCCCTGGTTGTGTTATTAGATTACCTTTTGCCGTGCTATTGGATTAGCTTTTGCTATTGTGATGTTGCTGGTTATAAGGACCACCTCTCGTCGTGTCATTGGATTAAATATAATGTACTGTCGCTGTTCATAATGGGCACCTCTCGTCGTATCATTTAGTTCTCTATACCGTACTGTCACGCTGTTCATAACGACCACCTTTCGCTGGATCATTGGATTGTTTATACCATACTATTGCTTTCCATAAGTCACCATATGCCAAAGCATCCTTCCTATTATTCAATTATATATTTCAGTACACTATATTGGCTATTAAATGTCATTATATCATACAAATTATGTTTTGCAGTGTGGTTCTTCTTCAAATTTCCGATCGATTAGTTTTGATTAGAAAACAATTGCATATATTCCTACTTGTGGGGTTATTGGACTTTGGGACAACCCGAATCTCAGGCACCTTAGGCAACAGCCACTATTATTGGTCATTGTTTTGTAGTGCATGGGTATATTTCATTTGTTTCTGCTCTATGCAGTTATGGGTTCACCGACGAATTGGAATGACTGGTATAGTGTTAGGTAAGGGGTTTAGGTCGGCTGAAAGTCCTGGGAGTAAGGGGTTGCACACGCATCCGTAATAATTTCTAGGTTCCATTCATGATATATCTAGCATGATTTTATCTTCAGTCTATTACCCTATTATGGATAACGTCCCCAGTTTTTACACATGTAGGCAAGCATGCTCACGGCTAGAGAGAGGCAAGTAGGGAAGGAGATTGTCCATGTTTCCAACGACGGCGATATACCATCCTCTGCTCTTGAACGTGATTCTCCACTTAAAGGACAATTCCGAGATGATAAAAAGTGTACTTTATTTGAAAGATTATCACATGTTTAATGAAATTGCGCAAGAATAATAACCATATAGAAATAGTGTAACCAACTATCGCTAGATAAAGTCGGTAAAGTTGACAATTTTTCGCACATCGGGGTGCTGCCATTTTATCGCGGCTAGCAACGTCGTCCCCGCACCACCGCTATTGCTATGACTGGAGGAGCGAGTCCAATAGATGCCGGTATATATTTTAAGGAAGTATATGTAAATGATAATAGCAAACGAGCCGCTGAAGCGAGTCCAATGATTCTATTATCTCTAAATAGGTGTCGGCCTCGGGATTAATATGATATAATGGATGTTAATATCGGACAAGAGGTTCAAAAGATTGGAATATATAAAAAGATTATTCATCTAAGGTACGATCTGAGAATATGTTATCCTATTTTTGGTAAAATTCAGCATGAGATGATTTTTGTCTCGCAGACTCTATATTTGTGTATTGTCATTAAATTGGAGTGTGCCTAAAGCTGAAGGAAATTGCTATTTGCCTGATAAATTATAATATTGCCCACGTCGGTATTGCCACAGATATCACCAAATGAATTAACATTTTGACATAAAATCTGGGAATTTTCAACGCCGATCAATATTGCCAGGCAAGCTGTAGTAATTTCAATAATTAAGATATTTTATGGAATTCTTCCTGCTACGTGATAACATTGTAAAGCTTCGGCACAGCAAACTCTGTCAATGTAGCTGTAATACTCATTCTGATATGGGATGATGGATAGAATGCATCCTGAAATTTTTGGTTGAAATTTTGCTGGCTTAGTTTTTCCTGCAGAGTGTATCTTTTGAACCACTAGGGCGATTCTAACATCCCTACCATTGGAAAAAATCTTCGAATTTTCAGCTACAGGTAGGTATCAGAATTATTACAATCGGTTGTGTGGTTCTGGCAATATTATCATATCATATGTTTTCTTGGAATATATATGTACACTGCCTGCGACATGCACATGCTATAACGGTATCTTGAGTCGGCTGAGTAATTTGACAATACGCACATGTCAAGTGTGCCACTTCATTTAACCCTTATCGCATGGTGTAAAATGCGTAATAGCCTACTTAAGAGATAGTGCCCGGATACATTTTGAAAAAAAAAATGTTGCTGAACCGTGTTGCTGTCGTGCACAGCAATGACTTACAGTAGCATTGTTACCAAAATCAATACATTCTGATAGGATAGAGAAAATGGAATCTATGCTTCAGCAGTCTAGGGGTTAACGATTCCCCACCGACTTCGGATACTAGAAATACTTGAAAAAACTTACCTGCTTAACTGGACAATGTCCTAACGATTACAGATTAGCACATGTTAGGCCTCCATGCAAAAACATTTTTACTATACAGCCTTCGTGCTCGGCAAAGATAGCGTTGGTGCGGGGATGACGTCAGGATCTCGTGAAATCGCGCTCTCGTTGCAAGAAAATGGCACCGTCCGGGAGATAAAATAATCCTGCGCTCCTTCGACACATCCTTGAGGTATGTGAGCAGCTCCACCCCATCACCACCAATGGGGTGGAGGGAGAATGCCTTTGAGTTTGCTTCGTACTGTAGGGCGAAGGACTTGCCATCGCTCTCTTCTACCTTGGCAGCATCAACTGTGTACACATCTGACAGGTCAGCAAGACCTGTCGAGTGAGCAAATATGGGTTCCATAGCACGCTATAGGAGGGGTTTAAACAGTTTATATATAAACATATAACCATGCCAATTGTCCAACTGCTGCTCTCCAGTGGTGAGAACGTAATCTCACCTTCTCTAGAGAGGAGACTGTTGGTGCAGTATCGTGTAGAATGGGTCCTCTTCGAGGTGCCCCAGCGGGGTACAACATACATTCACACTGATGTGCTACATCAACCTCTGGGCAGTGCACACAGCAGCTCACTGGTAGAAGTCGGCCGGAACGTGATAGAGTATCTCCCAGGTGCTAACAGCAACCTATGGACAGCTATCAGTCCTAGCCTGTTCACACCTGTAAATCACCTGTTTGTCAGCCCCTCCATTAACATATATGTCAGCACGGATGGGATATCGGGCGCCCATTTAGAGTGTACACGCTTATTACTCATTGACCTGACATGATATCACACCAGGAATATCTGACCTTTGCCGAGATGATGAGGAGCCAGCTACAGGCTTGCCCCTTCATGACCCCTGCACAGATAAAGGCATTAAACGAACAGAGGCTCGCACTGCAACAACAAGGAGAGCGACTACAGTGGGAGAGATGGTATCAACAGAACGTGAGCATTGCAAGGAGGCGAAGGAACAGTGAAGGTTCCCGATACTGGCAGGCCCTCCTGGAGGAGAGTAAGTGGGACGCAAGAGTCTTGACAGACGCCGATGAGCCAGATGTCTACGACGATTCCACAGACGAGGATGAGCTAGATGCCATACCGTGGGAAGAGGAGATGGCGCAGAAGTGTAAGACCAAGAAAGCCATCCAGCGTCGGACCTACTATCTTGGTCATACGGTGAAGTTCCAGATGTCATGTCTCAGAAAGCTACTGGAACCTGAGATAGTCCTGGATGACCCCTGTCTAAACGACGTCTGTCTCGACACCAGCAAGCTGGCACGCTTCGCCAGGCCCTCCAAAATGAACCCTTCTATGACTCATGAGCAGATTCTACAGGTGATGCAGGTTTAACCTCCAGGTATACTATAGCAAAATCAGAGTGGCAGAAGCAACCAGAACTACACCCCTCCCTGACGGCTGAGGAGCGTGGTACCATCCACGCCTGGCGACTCCAGCAGATAGATACCATTAGGCAGAATCTCTTCATGAGGCAGAAAAGTACAGCAGAACGTGCACGCGATATAAGACAGCCTACAACGTCCTCACGCGTACAACCCCTGCTGCGGGTGTGATTGGAGCCAGTGCTGGGTGGCAGCTGTGACCATTCTCACTACAGGGGTGGGGGCCATCATCGCAACCCCGCTGGGTGGTGTGACACTAGCCGCCACTGTATTGGCCTTGAGCTTCGGGGAAGGGACAGCGGCAGATCACAAGGAAGCTGGAGAAGCATGTTGCACTGGCACAGAGTATGCTACGGACTATCGACGAGTCTGTCAGCAAAACTCTCGAGGATGGCCAGGTCACTGATGAAGAGTACCACCATATATTGATGGTCCAAGCCCTGTACCACATAGAGAAACCTAAAGTGCGACAGCAATACCTCAAAAGCTCCAGCGGGTGGGTTGATATGGAGGAGTTAAAAATGGAGATGTTACGGCGAGGTCGCCTCGCTGGTCTCTGGAGTCGAGACGACTACAAATAGTGTAGAGCAGTATAGGTGGCCTTCCCAGTGAACCTCACGACAGTCACCCGGAGCCAACCGCCCCTCCTGGGTACACCCTTGACTGTCCTGAGAGGTCTACTGGATGATATACCAAAGCTAACACCGTTCTCCATCACAGTGGATGGACGGTCCTGAACCAGCTTCTCCATCAACCCACGACTGCTGACCAACCGCCCCATCACCATCAAGGATGCGAAGCAAGCTCATACTTGGATGGCTGCTCCAAGCCTCTCATACTGGAATCAGCAGCTGAACTTTGCCATGTGGTGTGCTATGGCAGGATGTGGAGTAAGTTCCAACTTGCTTCACTCCTATTCTGGTACTCCTGAAGCTGTGCTCATCGCCAGCTGTGTCAGATTCCACGTGTTCTTCACGGTGCGACGATTCCTCCATGAGCTGGGTGCAAGCTTGCCTGATACACATGCCTTCGACCCACAGCTCAACATTCATAGCGTCCCAGCGGCCAGCAGACTACAGAGAGAGTTCAGTGCTCACCCAGACTATCGGTGGCATGGTGGTGACAACAGCGGTCTAGGGGTTATTTACGGTGACCCAAGACGTGACGACTCAGGATTCCCCTATCGAACCCCCCCCCCACCCCCCAACCAGTAGGCTGACGGAAGACAGCGAAATTCTCGTTCGATCCAGACTCTGACCCTGGAGCGCTGGTGCAAAACATGCACACCACTGGCTTGCGGCAGGACTATCTAGATGTGTGGAAGTACTTTGTCCCACACACCACCTCAGGCCTCACACCAGCAGGGATCGTTCGGATCAACCAGTCCATGAAAGCAATGCGCTACTGCCTCCTTATGGCACAGACCAAGCTGTGGCATTCCATAGATGGTGTCAGCGGAGCAGAGGTCCAAGCCATGTTCAGCAGTCCCGTTGAGGATATGATCATCGTGGCAGACCCCAGTAGTCTTATTGCTAAGTTCCAGCAGGGGTTGCAGAAGGCCCATCGCAAACTTGACTTTGCTATTTCACGACACCTACGGTTGATTCCGAGCAACATGATCGTGAACATCGAGGACCTCAAAGTCATGGGCTATAAGAACATGATAGTCGAGGGGAGTTCCCCCGGTGTCCACTTCGGCTTCAACACTGACATCAACGTACCTATGCGTAGTACGGGCCATACAGTCGTTCCGACCCTGACACTGCAGCCAGTCAACACGGCAGCACCAGGCGCCCCGACACTGCAACCAGTCGACGCGACGCCACTTCCCATGGTAGCTCTACGGTTATTGTCAGGCCTAGCTATCGTGGCGCTCGGGATCAGCCTACTCCGCCGCTAGCAAATCAGCTATAAGACTATCCTGACTCGCTAGAGTAGCAGTTGGGACCACGGTGAGACACTGAACCATGTTGGCATGTCCAACAGCCCCTATACCCACTGCCAACATGCACATCCAAGGGCTGGAGGGTTCTGCAGTGCATCCTTTTTCCAGCTTGTAGTATCGCAGAGGCTTGTTCAGCTCTGAGTCCGGTAAGGCTATGCGGTTTGCAACTGCTGGAACACATCTGACAGATACTCCCGATCCTTGTAGAAACCTTTAGCTTGCAGGAGATGCTCGACGATACCCCCGCCCATGATAAGGTATTCGAGGAAGCAGATCTGTCCCTTGCCAAATCCTAGATAGAGCTTCACAGCTGTCAGCTCCTCTGTCAGCTCAGCACTGGAGAACTGAGCGAGCTCATCTGGTGTCTTCTTCTTGTAGTCTTTCAACTCCCTCTGGAAGACATCATAGTACTTCTCGCATAGCGTGAGGCCAGACATGTTTAAGATGTCTCAATAGAGAGATGAATATTGCTGAGTACCAACCCGGCCACCTGGCAGACGCAGACTGGGAAGTTCTTATTAGCTTTCTCGATAGGGGACACAGACGTTTAACCGCATTGTATACTCATTGCTTAAACAATGACGTGAACGGTACAGATCGTGAAGCAACTGCCAGAGAGCCAGACGAGTCTTCAGAAGGTGGAGAACCTGCTGTGAACCAAGACACGGAAGTTACTGACCAAAGCAAAACCTCTGGCAGTCCATATCACCAGTAACGTGGCGGCGAATGGGGCCATGGTGAAGATGACAGGGGAAAATGAGGTTCTTCCTGCTGCCACTGTTGCTGTCCTCGCTACAGTGGTGAGTGGGGTGGCCAGGCACTGTCTTGGAATAACTCACCCCATCCCAAATTTCGCCCTCAGTGGTGCCTCCTACACTGTTGCCGCCAAGATCATGGGTGAACGTGTTACACTAATGGAGGCCGAGGTTCTAGGGCTAGCAACGAGTGCAATGGCTCAGATCATCGTCGATACGTTTAAAACCTCCGAATGGTGAGAGATGGATCACGAGACCCCTGCAGCATATGAGGCATGGCGTGCCTGAGGGTGGTGTATAGCCCATAGTCGAGCACGCAGACTGAGGATTGCCAATGCCCGGGAATGGTGAGAGCAGAGAGGGCCAGTACCCTGAGCACTGCTACCTATTCCCTTGGCCGACTGCATGGTCCTCCTATGCCCAACTATTTCACTGGGGATATGACTAGTGGGTTTAAGCCGCCTCTATATAGCACTATGACTAGGCGATCTTGCTCACATGGGCGAGGCACGTCTTGGTTCAGAGGACACTGTTGCCCCTATCTCCTTCCTAGACTTCGATGAAAAGGGAGACCCGCGGGAAATCCGAGGTACCATGCCAGCCCGAGATCTCATCGGGAACACTGATACGGTAGGACAATCATCCTTTAATATGGCCAAGACTGTGTACAAGGGGATGGGTATCAAGGAGAGGGCGACGATGCGAGGTATGCTCGGAGTCGATGAGGCTGGAGCCATCAAGCTTATGGCTGAGTCCTTTGCACAGGACCTTGTTAAGTATCTCCTGAAACAACGGAACTGATTCCGACAGGATGGAGAGAATCTCACGATAGGCACCCTTATCCTGAGCCATATCACCATCGATGGCAGAACAGGTGCCACCGCCAGCCTCCAGCTACCAGAGGTGAAGAAGTCAGGGTTCTTTGGTTTGCCATTTAAGACAACAGGATAGGCATGGCTTCCCGTGCATGTATCATACAGATACTTGATGTACTAGACACTGTGGGTGCTGACACAGGCCCTCCATGCTATCTTCTCAACTGCTGCTGGGATTTCATGCTTGACGCCTCCATCGTATCCTTCGTATCCGCCAGAGGTGCAGGATTCCCCGCTCTGCAGGTGAAAGACCTGGTGCAGGAAGTACTGCTCTTTAGTCTCCCAGATATAGTCGAGGCTTACGCCGACCAAGTGCTAACCATCCTCGGCACGCATGTCTGTACCATTCGACAGTAGGCCGGCTGATGCTGGCCAGGTGGTGCTGATCATTGCCCCGTCAGAACACGGGAAAAACATCTTGCTGCGGGCTCTCCTGGCCGAACATCTACACTCTCAATACATCCGTCTGGTGTCTGTCTCTGCCGCTGAGGCGGTTGACAGTAATGATCAATGGCCCAATCACCAAGACGCAGAACCTGCAAGCACTGATGGAGAAGCTGCTGGCAGCCCGACTGACAGAACCACTTGTTCTAGTTATCGATGACCCTGCAATGGACCAGAAGTCAGTCACCTACCTCAGCAACATCACCAGGCGTATCTGGCACACAAAGATAACTGTCTTCATCCTCTTTCAGAAGTACACCCGCGAGATCTCACCAGACATCCACCACAATGCCTGGTTGCTATACTTCAGCTCCAAGTGTGGACGTGCCCTGCTCGAGACCATATACGACAGCCTAACCCTCAAGGAGACCAAAGGGGACTTTATCGCAGGTGTACAGAGTGCAGCTGAGCTGTACCGCTTCGTCTTCAGCAACACGGAGACAGGTGAGCTGTCACACTTCAAGCCATTCCTGGAAAAGGCGCAGACCTTCACCTACAACCTGAATCCAGCCCTGAAACTAGCCTGCTCTATGCGTCATCGCTGACAGACTGTCGGTCGCAATTTTTTTTCATTCATCAGAAGGCTGAGGAACTTCGTCTGTGGTCTCTGCTACTTCGTCAGAGGCTTGAAGACCTTCGTCAGATGCTACATCGGCAGAAGCTACTTCGTCAGAAGCTACTTGGGCTGTTTTGGCAGAAGCTACTTCGTCGGAAGCTACTTCGGCAGTTTTGTCAGAAGCCACTGGCTTCTTCTTGTTCTTCTGCTTCTTCCCCTTATCAAGATGATACTTTCACTCAAACTCTAGCCACTGAGGGTCAATGTCTCGGATTTTGTTAATCTGGTGTATCTCACGGAAGACCCACCTTCCCCATGAGGCCTTAGTATTTGACTTGTTATAGGCTTTGATGAGGTAGTCCTTGTAGTCCTCCGTTTCTGGGAATTGGAATTTCACAAATGCATCCAGATCATTAAACACTCTCCAGCGCTCGTTTGCCTTGAAGATGTTCTCAACAGCCTCCTTGTGGCCAACAGCCTCCTCCTGCTGAGGACCTTCTGCTACGGCATCACTGACCGCCTCCCCGAGGGCGTTATTTTCTCCGGACTGGATTCTATCCAGCCACTCTCGCTCTTCCTGTCTATGGAGTCTAAATACGTCAGCCCACTTCCCGACCGTTAGTAGATCTTTGAGTTCGACACTTGCCCTGTGGAGAGCTAGAATAACAGGGCTGTTTGTTGGGGCCACTTGTAGGTCGATGAGTGCCTTGCCCTGGGTGCTGTCAAACTTCCGGTAGAGTATCCGAGTCAGGAGTTCTTTTGGACTATGAGCTGGTGCTCCTTCCTCAATGGCGGCCAGTACCTCCGCATCACACTGAGGTGTGACCTTGGCTCGCTCGTGGATAATGTTGATGTCACGAAGCAGTCCTCGGACCATGTCACAGGGGGACAGTGCACGCTGTGGCTGTGACTGTCATGCCGACTTGTCTTGCTGCCTATAGACAATCTTCTAGAAAACTTTACCAAACATGGCAGCCGTTTAAAACCTCTATGTACCCATACTTTAAACATGCTGCAGTATGTGCAACGTCCAGATGGGGCCATTGAACCCACGACATCGCACCGCACTGATTCTCGGAAGGACTGCCTGATGGTCATTCAACCCAGTATACATGATGAGAACCCGTTCTCCGCTGCTGGGAAGTACATTGACTTTGCAATCTCGGCTCTTGACTCTCGAGTTTCAGCTTCAGAGCACAATAGAATAGACGGTAGAGCTCCCGCAGGTTCTGAACAGGTGGGAGATCGTGCAGAGCAACAGCATCGTGGACACCACATATAGAACGATGAGCACCGAGTACTAGGTCCGCTGGCTCATGGCCCAACCTTCTGTGCTAAGGGAAAGAGGTACTACGCTGTAGGATGCAATGAGGGGTTCACATAATTCGAACTACGGGCAGATGTTGAGAAGCCTGTGGCAGTTCAACTCTTAACCCTCCTCGAGAACACACACGTGAATCCGGCTGCCATGCAGTATAGGCTGTTCCTCGCGGTGTACACTGAGCAGCTCGCAGATGAGATGATGAATGTTCCAAGACTTCATGTCTGGCATGACAAGAATGACCAGGAGCTGAATCAAGCGGGTTCCGAACAGCGGATTGTGCATGTGGAGCGAGAAAACCAGCAGGTCCAAGCCACAGCTAACCAACGGGTAGAGCTGACATTGCATCGTTGTGCATCGGACTGTGTCACTGCTGCGGTCCTGGTTCAGAAGGGAGGAGCCATCCAGCAGGTGGATAAGCTAGACGACTTCACGCTTGTGGTTGCTGGGACCAATGTTCTTGGTGAAGTACGTGAGCTGGCTGATTGACAACTCTACAGACAGAAAACTAAGTCATATGCACTTCTGCGCCTAACCAGTGGAAGCGACGACCTCGAGTTGGCACTCGAGGGCCGTCACCACCTCGGGGCCAGGGACATCCCACCTAATCAGGGCAACCGGCTCAGCTTCAACATCGGAAACCTCATAGCCGGGACTCGCTCATTAGGTGTGATGGTTCTTTACTTTGGCTATGCTAAGGTATGCGAGTTCTGTCTTTCTTGAGGAACTCTGCTATCAACCTGGTGGATATTACCGTGAGCCCCCTCAACCACTCGAGGCTACACGTCGCAAGGGCTACAACTTCACATTGGAGACAGTTAGCCAGTGGCTCAGCCACCAGGCAATGTGGCAGATATACAGACCTCGTCCACGGCACATCAGGCATGCCCATTTCGAGGAAACTGTCCCAGGCAGATGTTCTATTCCTTCCCCACGACTCTGTTGGTCATAAGACCTACAAGCATGCCCTCACCATCGTCGATGTCGCCAGCAGGTATAAGGCGGCAGTACCGCTCACAGACAAGTCAGCTGGCCAGGTGGTCCAGGCATTCCAGGGTGTCTATGAGGCTTCGGAAAATCACCACCAGTGGCCGGAATTGTTGCAGGTCGATGAGGGTAAGGAGTTCACAGGTGAGACTGCAGCCCTCATGCGGAAACTAGGTGTGGCAGTTAGGCGATGCGAGGTAGGGCATCACCGTGCCCAGGCTATCGTTGAGCTGTGGAATCGGACACTGGCAGAGAGACTGTTCCCACACCAATACGCCCAGGAAATGGCCGCACCGAGTGAACTTTCTAGAGTATGGGTGAGAGGGCTGTCTGCTGTGGTGGAGAGATCCAATGCCGAGGATACTAGGCTAATCGGGAAAAAGCCGGTAGAGGCTATAAGACACTCTGCTGGTCACAGCACTAGAGGGGCGAACAAGGGAGAGGAGGGCTTACCACCTGATGCTCTGGTTCGGTACCTGTATGAGCCTGGGGAGCTGGAAGGTGGTCGACGGCGTGCAACAGATCCTAGCTGGTCGATAGATGTTCACAGGCTTGACAGGTATGTGGAGGCGGAGGGGCGGCCTACACTGTACTACCTGGCACGCCAGCACGGAGTGCCTAGACGACCATTTGCTGTTGAAGAGCTTCAGCTAGTCCCTGCAGACACACAGCTACCACCACCTAGGGTGTTAACCTGATAATCGATGGGCTCGGTATGGACACCATTGATCACGAGATAATGCGGCGTGCTGGTGAAGTTACCATCAACTATGTTCTCTCCATTACCAGTCCTCTGCCCAAAAGAGATGCAATCCTGAACAGCAAGAACAACAAGCAGAGGCTGACACGCGTGCTGCGTACCATCGATCTAGGAGAGAACGTGGCAATGGATATTAGGTGATGATGGTACTTTTGGTCATGATGAGGCAGACATCACAATGATCTATGTCCTTGAGGCTGACAATTGTGGCAAGTGCGTGATCTGTGTACTTACTGATGACACATATGTCTTTACTGGTCTATTGTGTGTATCGGACAAGCTAGAGTCTAAGCTGCATATGGAGCGTTGGGATGGGACAGTGATGGATATAACGCCACCTGAATTGATTTTGTTGTCGACCGATATCTAACATGTAGTATTAAAACCTGCGAACGTGTTCGTCGAGCAACTAATGGTGTTCAAGTTATCCACAATAACAAAAAACATCAAAGCATTTCAAGGAATTCCTTTCTAATGGCGAGAATAAGGAATAAATAATTGGTGTTCTCTCTATATCTTGGAAAGACTGTGACGGTAACGTAAAAGTACTTTCGACTTCGAAATTCTAGTCTGCCATGGTGAATGTTGTCATTTGCTGTCTGCGACCGATGTTGAATGTCTGTATGCTTCAGCAACACACCGGAACATTGTGATTAGAAGCTCAGATATTGATGTCGTGGTCATATCAGTTGCGTCTGCTCACAAAATTCCTAGCACACTTTACTTCTTGACCTGAGTGGAACAAGTACAACGATCGTGAATGTCACCACCATAGCTGAGAGGTATGGGCACATAGAAATGCGAGGCCTTTCTCGGACGTCACATGTATACAGGAGTCCATCTTGTTACGGAAGGTCAAGGTCTTGAGACTTAAGCTTAATTCTTCTTAAGCCTGTGAAAACTACCAAAAAGCTTCGGACTGTGTGGATTTTGTCAGATGAGATTTTATCAGGTTTGAAACCATTTGTTTGTTTTTGGTATAGCCATGAGAATTGTACTGACATAGATGACGCTCGGTACAATGTATTCAGACCTAAATGTTTCACTGATGCGGCTCATCCACCAAATAAAGACTGTTTACGATTCCATGCAATGCATGCTATGTACCAGGCTGCTATATATCGCAAGGGCTTTTCAGAACGTTGTATCTGCACCATCTCCAGTTAGTTATGGGTGGATCTTAGATGACAAATGTGAACTTACGTTTGAGCGGATGCCACTAGTACTTCCACCCATAAATGTTTTGAAGCACGTGTGCTGTAAGTGTAGGAAACGTGGCTGTCAGTCTCATGCGTGTTCATGTCGAAAAGCAGCATTAAATTGGAAATACACCGAGTGCGTGTACGCGTGCGTGTTGCGTGTCCGTGTTGCGTGTGCGGGTGCGTTTCAATCACTATCATAGAAACAAGTAGAAGCATAATACATTGCTGCGTGTGCGTGCGCGTGTTTCGTGTGCGTGTTGTGATTGCGACATTTTTCAAGCTCCTATGAGCATGCAAAGCCTGCGCGCGTGCATGAGTTCGCGCACGTGAAATCCACAACATTTCGCGAGCACATGTTTTCTCTAGATCATATCATAGCAAATCACATCAAATTCTCTAATTTTGACAAAATGGGCAAGAAAGGAGAGCTAGACGACAGCATCACCGAAAAATTGATCGAATTTGTTAGGGAAAAAAGTTTCTTGTACAATTCTATTGATAAGCGCCACAAAGATCAGCAATTAAAGAGGTCCCCATGTCTAATGCCATTTACGGGTGCGTTTCACGCAAATATCTTACGCAGCAATGTATTCACTTTCACGCATGCGTGTAGGCACGCGACCTCACGCACGCTCACGCACACGCAGCAGTGTATTTCCACCTTTAGCCTGCACCAACCTTCGTAGCTGTGATGACTGTCAAAACTCTACACGTACAACACCCAAAATGATATGTAAGGATATTGATAGTGACTCGGATGATGACTTGGAATGTTGATACAGTAAGTCATATATCTCTATTTTCAGGCCAGGCATGGCGGAACCGGGGATGTGGGCGTGGCTGATGACACCTCATCCCCAATTATAGTTGTATATGCCTACAGAAATCATGGCAGCACGTTCACTAACCATAGATGGCCTGCTGAAGGTTCACATTTACCTCTTGAAATGCAAGATATGCCATCTAAAATCATATACAGTTCAATCTGTTCAAGCGGCCACCCAAGGAAGAATAAAGAGTGTTCTGTTAAGACATATGGTCTCTTAATCGATTTCAAATGTATTGTTAAATTGGATTTGGGAATTGAGGAAAGTGATCTATTAAGTAAGGTGCTCTCTTACTAGAGATGTTCTTTAGAGCAGGCTGGACTGTAGATTCTAGAACTTTCTTGGGTAGGACACCCGGACAGCCCATGCAAAATGGAGGCGGAATCATTCCCTGACCCACTACAGTTCAGCCCCCACTCATCACTAATTAGTAAATGGTGCTGCCCTGCCAGATTTTACTTAGAAGCTTACCAACATAGAAGCTATATTCTTTTTAAATGAGTATGTGTTGGAAATATATTACAGAAATCTCTTATCCATATTACTTAGAATAGGATTTTATTGCGTCATTTATGTAGGGATAGTAGGTGGTAAATAATGGCTTCTGTAAATTAATGCACAAACCAATTCCGAGAACTTTTTATTTGTGGAATCTACACCTATTTATTGTTTGAAAACAATAGTTTTGAAGTTGCACACACCATCACCACCACCACCACCACCCCACACCCCCACCCCCACACAGACACCCACACACACACGCGCGCACATCCTACCCACGTCACAAATATGTTGCAACGACATTGGATTTCTAGTTACATTTTGGTACTAAGTCTATTAGAGCCAGATTGCGAATCTGAGGAAACAACCACGCATTACACAGATGCTATGCGTTATTCCACTTTTTGCATCGGGACACTCATGGGCCTCATTCCTATATTGATGCTCAATAACAAGTTAACATGTTTCCAAAACCAAATCAAGAAAGCACGTTAGTTAATGCAATTTTGAACGTTGCGTAAGAAATGGTATGTTGACTATTTTGGACGTGATTTGGTTGGAAACCATTGCTACCTTACGGTGCTTTTCCACGGCTTGCGCGCGTTGCGAACGATACCAACGATTTTTATGAAATCGTTTTAAACCAATAATAGCTTTTCCATGCAACCGTCCGATCCGACCGACATCGGAGTCTACGCAAACGACTTTTCTGGAATAAAATGATTTTATTAAAATCGTTCGTGTCGCAGTCTTCGCATCAACCAGCCCAATTAGCTGTTAATCGTGTGCTCTTTAGCCTATGTTCCTTCCTTTACCGCTAGTCAGAATGTCTGACGAGAAACATATAGCAGATATCTCAAAATGTGTGCTGTTATATAATCCTTCCAACCAGCCTCGGGGTTTGAAGATGTCAATAAAAAGGACAAGACGGTGATGCCTTAGCAGCTTTCATAAATTTAGGGCCCCTAAGACAATATCTGATGACCTCAAGGCAGATTATGCTTCATGGGGAAGGGCATGAAGGCATTATTTCGACTTTCTCAAGCAATTACGACCAGGATCCCCTTATTCCTCTTCTACGTTGGCTCTCTCCAGAAGTATAACTAAGTACATTTATGTATGACAGACACCAAGACGGCAAAGGACGTAAACTAAGGCACTTGTTGTCTTGCATATCTTGCACAATTAACTCTTTAAACACTTGAATTTGTTCAATAAAATCTTTATTTTCTCATAGAAAATGTCTATTTGCAGAGCAAGAGAATGCTATTTTTGAGGACTTACATCTGGAATGACTGGCTCGGATATCGAGCAAGTCATTCCAGTGGTAAATTCTGAAAAATAGTCTTCTCTTGGTCTGCAAATACACATTTCCCAAGACCACTGCGTAGTGGAGCGTGTGAACTAACATAATGGACTTTTTCATGGTGAAAATTTTTTAAATGCCCATTCTGTTAATTTATGACAAATTAATGATAGAGATATTTTAAAGCGATGCTAATCTCATTTCAAATGTTGTACTGCACCGATAGAATATGGTTAATAGATTTCATATCATTCATATCCTGTCACATTCCCTGATCTGTATCGCAATTATCTGTTTTGTAATATCGAGTAAATGTTGAACAGTGATCGACACCATTGTCTCCTCAAGCTATTCTGGGTGATGTCATGTAAGCTCCAATTCATATCACATTCTTTATTATGTAATGCTCATCCCATTGAATATTTTGAAACTAATTTGACTGGAAGTTGTTGTTGCCATAGGCAGCAACAACTTCCAATCAAATTGGTTTCAAAATATTCAACAGCTTACCTGTAGGATTGCTTTTATACCACGTTGCCAAACTATAGCTGGAGACTCTTATGACTGAGCGTATATACCGAGGCAGACACACTAGGGTTTTTCTAATTGGTTGAAAAGTAAATCATGACAGCCATCATATGATGTAGAAACGTACCAACATTTAACTAATAAATCCTGAATATCTTTCCTTAGCGGCGCGATAAAAGGCTTAAAATTACCTGGCTAGTTTATGACCGGCGTGTTAGATCGCCTGAATAGCTATCAAGAGATGGGATTAGTTATCCTTTAAAAAAGATTCACCATGAAAAATTTTATTATTTTAGTTCGCATGCATTCTATTGCATTCATTGCCCTCAACAACATAGGTATAGATACCGAGATCATGGTAATCTGGGCACTTAGACAGAATTTATGGGCAAAAACATGTTTTATGGCGGCCATTTTGAACCTTTTGGCTGGAAATCAACCACGTCGTTACGCAAATCATACACTACTGTGACACCTGTCTCGCTCCCCGACAACGTCATTCCAACCGTAACTAATCCCCAAGTAATTCCATAATCTGCTGAGATGGATGAAGATCAAGTGCAAACTCTTTGGTTTGAAAATGTGCAGACAGCTTTGGCTAATGAAAACCAATATGATCTAGTGAACATGAACATATCATGGTCAGCCTACTTTGCCAGCTTGCAGGTGTCTGCACCTAAGCCTCCTGTAATTATCGCACTCTTTCCATTGTTTCGAGATGGTGCACACTCACCAGATATGGTCAGACATGGAATGAATATCATACGACAGATCACTGTACGTGTCAGCCCAGGACAGATACCAGTACTTACAGTTGATCAGCCACTATGTGCTATCGCCAGAACGATTCAGTGAAAATGGCCAGATGAGTATGAAGAAAGACAATATGTTGTACTAATGGGGTGGGGGCCTCCACATAGAAATGGCCATATTGAAAGTAATCGGTGACTGGCTTGACGGAAGTACTCTATACACTTGGTAGTAAAGTGATAATTCCCGAGAGTGTGGCCCATACTATAAGGTACGCCAGATGTGATGACTTCAGCCAATGTTATACTACTGAGGGGCATGCAGCTGGTCTCCAGAAACGTTCGCACACATACAGTTGGCAATGGGCGTATCAAGTAACGACAGCAGCTCTGTTCATTCTTCTTCACAGAGCATATGCTGAGTATCAAATAAATACCCCAGATGATGAACAACTACACTATAATGAGTGGTGTGAGCAGATGGCATCAGATCATCCTCAGCTTGATTACTGGTACACAGTATGCCAGCTGGAACTTCTCTTCCTACAGTTCCTTAGATCACAGCGTCAACAAACATGTGCTCCCTATGTAGAGTCACTTGCAAAGTTATTCCATGGATGTTCGCCCTTGACAACTATCACTACGCTGGCTGGATGGCAGTTCTTGTAAGAGATCTACTTGCACTCGAGGCTAACTGCCTTATCACGCATGCACAGTTCCTCAAGGGCAACTTTGTTATGCAGAAAACAAAGCACAAATTCTCAGCCCTTGCACACGATTAAGCTCATGAACAGCGGAATGCAATGGTGAAGGGATACGGAGGCGTAATAGGAATTACTGAAAATGAATCAGCGCTGACACGGTGGATGGTGGTAGGCCCAGAAACAGTTAGACTCCTAACGGAGTATGCAGACAAACATTCTATGAACAAGAATGCCACAGAACGCCACTATGAACAAATTCCAAGTGTGCAGAAGACATCCCTTTCTCAAGTCAAGAGCGCCACTGATGTGATAGAGGAACTTGGACATCCGTTTGCTGATACAAGCACAGTACTCTATACACTTGGTAGTAAAGTGATAATGCCCGGGTGTGTGGTCCATACTATAAGGGACGCCGAAAACATAGGAATGGCACAATATCAGAAATGCCTTGAGGAGCGTGCCAAGGACAATACCACTGCATTCAATGACACCATACACAAGAACGGTCTTCCTCTGTTAAATTCTAGTTCAGCAAAGACACTTGTGAAGTCCACTTCCAAAAGTTCCAACCTTCAAAATGATGTTCAACTTTTCTCTCGCATGTATATATCATATACAGTGATATGGATGCCTTCTCCAGGCATGAAAATCATGCTTGGCCTCCATCGTCAAATAGCATCATGCACCAAACAAACAAATCTGACTTGATGGATTGTTACCTAAATCGGAATGTGTTCCAAACGTTGATGTCAAAATTCTTGAGGCGCTGCAATTGTGCACATACTTGATTCGAAGAAATCACAAATTTGTTTCAAAAGATTTCAGGACTATTCACAACTAGTGATCTTGCCCTATATAGAATGTGTTCTCAAGATGTTGTGCGTGTATATGTTTGGGATCCCTACAAAGAGGATAGACTAAAGGCACAAACACGACAAAACTGTGGATCTGGGTAACCATCTTCGAGTCGCCAACAACACACACATTCCAGCTAACTGGAAGAACCTCCTTCATTCTGATTCAAACAAAGATATTCTGTTCCAACTACTAGCTAATGCAATCCAAGAGTTTCAACCCCCACATGGGAAGCAAGTCATCTCCACATAGTGCCAGAATGCAGTATCATCTCCAATAATCGACTTATCAGACCTGTCCTGCACTCACGAGGATGGTGGCACGCGGCTCAGGTTTTATGCTTCTCATGCATTCCATCACGGACTTACCAAGCTAATGATACATGCAACAGATACTGATGTGGTGGTTCTCGAAATTGCTGTGCCAAGTGTGCTATAAGACTGTGAAATGTGGGTAGCATTTGGTCATGGTTATAAATTACGTTACATCCTCCGTCACCCAATTGCCGCTGAATTAAGCAATGATGCATTGTGGGATCTTTTGTTTATGCACGCAATATCAGGGTGTGACACGGTTTCTGCCTTCTACGGAATTGGTAAGAGAACAACATGCACTGTTTGGCGTAGTATGCCTCAACTCGAACCTATTTTTGGGCACTTATCTCATGCTCCAAGCCAGATATTCCCCGACAACATTGACCAAATAAAGAGATATGTTGTTTTCTTGTACCAGCGAACATCAGAGCTCAACCACGTGAATGATACCAGGAAACAGTTATTCACTCAAAATCGCAAGATATAAAATATTCCTCCGACATTACATGCTTTGGAACAGCATGTGAACGGGCTGTTTATCAGGCAGGGCACATCTGGGGACATTCACTTATAGGCGAGCCACACGTTCCAACGCCAGATTTGTGGAACTGGGAGAGAATCAGAGATGGTTCCCTGTGGACTCCACGCTGGACCACTCTTCCAGAGGAAGGAACTGTTGAAATGTGGATTAAAAAAGCCTGTACAAAAGATGCAAGTGTGTCAAAGCAAATCTCAGGTGCACACGGTTGTGCTTCTATTCGGGGCAGTGTAACCGAGAATAAGAAAGCAAACTTGAACATATGAGGTATTAACAGAGAGATAGTTTAATAATGTTTCAACATAACGTATGACACGCTATTGCAAATTTGATATATACAGTTTTAGTGACCTATAGTGTGTTAGTTTAGAATAATTTGTACAGTATGGCCAGTGGGACTAGAAA